>JAFIDM010018115.1:0-14954 GCA_023159025.1 Thereuonema tuberculata
TATGTATGTATGTATGTATGTATGTATGTATGTATGTATGTATGTATCTATGTATATATGTATGTATGTAGGTGTGCATGCATATTATCTATACAATTTTACACCGTTTGACTAATGGAAGCAAATTTTGTGTAGGTTCTCTCTACTACTCTGTGGAAAATGTAGGCTACCTTGGAAATCGGTTAGACATCCTCAAAGGGGTAAATAAGATGAAATCTCTGAAACTTACTTAAGAACCAGCCACTTATGTCTGACGCCACTTATGAACCTGGTGCCGACTATAGGAAGTATGCAAATAATGTTCTGGAACAATTTGGGAGGGTTTGATGTGAAGGGGAGAACCAGGTTCAATTCTAGGAGATGAACCTAAGGTTCATCCAGTGCTCTTAATAAGCGTACTAGTTTTTTTTTGCCCATAGGATTAAGGAAATGGAACATATCAGAGCACCTCATCCTAAATTCTTCTCAATGGTGGTGAATCACTGAGGGCCTATGTCTGCAATACCTCAAAAGGACCTCCAAGATCCTTAACTTTAACTTTACGTACTTATTGAAGGGTTTGATATTTATGCTTCTCAGTCATAATTTTCAAAAAATATAAAGCACAAAAAAGATTCTAAAAATTTTAATTAATAGTTTAAAACCAATTAAAACAAGTTAAATGGAAACTATCGACTATACAAAATTAACAATTTAAATCTGTTTTCTTTTGTAATGCATATATTTACTTCATTGGACACCGATTAAAGAGATAGCAGTTCAGTCCAAGTGTAAGTACCGTGACATCTGATGTAACTTTCTTCTGCGGTCTTTATCCTGCCCTAATTATATCTGAATATTTCTCGTACCCCCACGGTAGCAGTATATTCCCTGACGTATGCTATTGTCAGACATGATCGGTTTGAGTCTGCAATGTTTTATTATTTTTACATCTTGTTCTGAATTTAATTTGAGTAATTTTACATGCATTGGACACCCATATATATGTATATGATTACAAACTTTTAATTCAAACTCAGAAGTCGTTACATTACATGTTTATTTAATGAAAAAATGTAAGAAATTCAAAATAAATTTGATTTTACAAAAGCCTTGCTATAACCTGCTCAAAACATAGTGTGAGTAACGTTACCTACTGTGTGAGAAACGTGATGTAATGAAATTCTACCAAGACCAACAAAATATGAGTTTTAAATATTATATTCCTGAGTTTCAGAATTTTCTGAAAAAAATTCCTGGACTTTCTTATGGTTAGTATTTGACAATTTTAGACACAATCTTACAGACACTGGAGTGGGAGCTGATACTTCTGAAAGAATATCATTTTGAATACCCATTCAGTAACATCCATTGGCTGGAAACAGTTGAAGCATGGGCTAGTTTCAGACATAAATGTCAGCTTTGTTTTTTTTTGTCTAGATAAGAATGCTCCTTTAATATACCAATGAGCCAGTAATCACTTTCAGGCTGATAAACTGCATACCACTTCCCTTCTTCCAAGACAGTGTCATTATGACAATGCTAACGATGGCATGCTCTTGAATGACATATGTTGGATAATGGTGACATTTGCACTTTTCCTTCAACACTGCACACAATTTCATGACAGTGTGATGCCTTGAGATCTTTAGCCATAACAAAAAGTTTCTGCAAATGCAGACCCTTAGAATGTTCTTGAATTTCTGAACTAATAATAGTCAGCATTTGAACAGTTGATGGAGCAGAAAATAACTTCACTTTTTCTATAACGAACTTTCGTTTCATTACCAAACTGAACACTCTTCTTTACACAAGTACCAGTGCCATCAACTAAACCTTTGCCATGACTTACGGCAAAATAGTCTCATTTGATCTTTTGTTTGTGACTCATCTCTAGTGAAGCTTTTGAATTGTACACATACTGCTGGTAGGCACAGTAAAATTTTGTTAGTAAATACAATTGTAACCTTTGAATGATCCGTAGTATAAGGTATTATGGCTAGACTGAGTTGTTCCTCATGGTATTACCTGGAACAAGTGAAAACTGTGCTTCTGACTATAATAAGCACTTTGTCTTGCTAGAAGCACTTATAATTTTCAGAAAATTCTACTTGAATCAATGCAGGAGAAGATACTTGCTCAAGAGCAGATTTTTTAATTTCATCATAGCAGATGTCGGTACTGTTTTCGTGTAAGCATGCTATAAAAACTGTTTCAGGTGGACGGAGCCAAATTGTTGGTGTACATTGTGAAAATCATTTTCATTTTCTTTCAAATCAAGAGCTAGCAGAGCGTATACTTTTATAATATTTTGCCTACTAACTCCTGAAGCTTTTCTTGTCATAGCATTACTTTTATGTTTGTGGATCCAGGTAGTAAAATGAAAAATTAAAAAAAAATATTTCACTGATGCTAATGTCATCTGTACAGTTCGACATGAAAATTATTACCTTTTATTGATAACATATAATTTAATAGAAACATAAGATATTAGCTTTGAGTTGACAATGAAGTTCAGATCCTTACACTTTACTTCGCACCTTATACCTTACTTCGTAAATAATAAATGCTTCAAAGTTGAAAACAAACTACCATTTTATCAGAGACTGGAAGCATTCTATATAAGAGAAGCCATTTTCTTGTTTAGTAGACTATGAGTCACATCTACCAGATGTTTTTGGAATCTACAATTCCCGTCCTTTCATTTGAAATGCAAATCACAAACCATTCTCATGAGTCAGTATTTGACATGGATGTCCACAATTCCTTGGATTGAACATACCGTATAATTTAATCTGTATCTCTAGTAAACTTTGTAAGTTTGTATTATTTACTATAAAGTTTCTATAATTTTTGATGGCATTTTTCTGTTGCTTTCTTTTCAATACTTAATAAATCTGTAAAAATTATTATTTCATTTTATTCAAAACAAAAGAAGCTTAAAAAACAAATTTTCTCTTCCTATAAAAATCATTAATAGTACTTTCTATAAATTCTTTGGGATAAATGAAATTCAAAGTAAACATATGCTAAACTTTAAATCAAACCATTTAATGTCTACAAAGAAAGAAATTATAAGAAGTCATCTAAGACGTATCACCAATTATATTCTTGGTAATAAAAACTTGGTTAGAAAAAATTAAGGAATTAAAGATAATACTTAACAATTAATGAGTATCCCAAAGAATTTATAGAAAGTAACAATAATGATTTTTTCAGAAAGAGAAAATTTGTTAAACCAATGGTGAATGAATAGTAAAAACCTAAGAACTATGTTAAATATCTACAGTTACCTATAGGACTGTAGGATTACTATAATTAAACAGATAAAAGAAGTATGGAACAGTAATAATACCAAGATCATTTACTATAAGGACAACACCCTATTCAAAAAGGAAAGAATTAGAAAGAAAGACAGTCAATTAGACAGGATAGGTGTCATCTATGCATTGAAATGCAGAGTTTGTGGAGAAATATACACAGGAAGTATGGGCCGAACAGTAAGAGAGAGGGTACAAGAACACACGACGGCGTATGAAAAGAGAAAAGTAAACATATTGGAATGGGCTAGACATTGTGTAAACAAAGGTCACTGTATTCAGTGTAAAAGATGAAAATAAAAGGTATAAGTTAGAATCCTGCCTAATCAACAGTTGCATCTGTATGAATAAAGACAGGTCGCTAAAGGTGAATGACGTATCTTTGAGTTTATTCAAGAAGTCTTTGAATAAAAACAAGAAAGTGAAAGAATTTTTAATATTAAAATGAAGAATTAATTGTCACGTCTACATGTCTGTTCAAATTAATTGGCATTTGTTTTTATTATTTAAATTTATGATCATTTCATACTGTTTAGTGGTGTTGATATCAAGTAATTACTGAAAAGAATTTGTAGTATGAGGGGATTATTGAAAGAGTTTGTAATATGATGGGCTTGTTTAAGGAATTTGTAATATGATATATATAATTGTTACGATTTACTTTATCATGTTTTGTGTTTAATAAGATGAGGAAAATTTTCTTTTTCTTATTTTCTTCTTTATTTTTATATTTTGTATTCTTCGAGATTCCTGAAGAAGTCCTGTCATCAGGACGAAATATAGAATGTTGAGTAAAGGAGTAGTAAGTTTTATTGAGTCTCTTTTCTATTTAGCTACCTACTTTATTTTTTAGCTATGAAGAATTTCATATTAAACAATGCCGAGTATTTCACATCATTCTATATATTTTTAGAAAATGTATACTTACCTATCTAGAAATATATTATTAGGTTTAATATCCAGATGGTAGAGGCCTAGACTGTGCAGATACTGGATAGCTGTTAGAAGTTCTCGGGACCACTTAATCATAAGTTGTTCATCCTCACACCAGGTTGGTGGTTGAGTGATAATTGGACGGCGATAATAATAAATATAGTCTGCTAGTGTGTCGTTAGAATTATATTCCATCACAAAGAAAATATGATTCGGATAAGCTACTTTTTCAAATAGCTGCAAAAGAGAAAGAAACATAACTAATGATTTATTTAATACTTATCTATTTGTTTAGAAATATGCTTAGGTTATTCCTAAATTGAAGTTTGTGTATACTTCGTGAACAGATTAACAAAATGGAACTGCGAGCTTCAAAATTTTCAAATTGCTTCCCGTTATTCCTGCTTAAGTCCTAAGGCTGCAATATCTTATGTAAATAAACTTATACTATGTAGTAGCCCGATGTTTAGGGATTCACCACATCGGAATAAGATGCAACATTAGTCTCTATAAGACGACACGTACAAGTATCGTATCCCAGCTATGGGGATTGGCCTGGTGGTCTAATGCCGTAGCATCTGGGATCAGGGCGCGAGAGGTAGGATCCAATATCTCTCGGAGGTGATTCTCCTCTAGATAAATTCTAGAGTTCACTTTTGTAAAACGAAGACCGGCTTTCTTCCGAAATTAAAGGTGGAAGGACGTTGGACTAACTATCGGACTTCATCTGGATGGTCGAAGAATAGTTAGGATCTATATCCGCAATGCACCCCCGCAACCCAGTAGGACC
Organism: Thereuonema tuberculata; assembly: GCA_023159025.1. Classification (NCBI taxonomy): domain Eukaryota; kingdom Metazoa; phylum Arthropoda; class Chilopoda; order Scutigeromorpha; family Scutigeridae; genus Thereuonema; species Thereuonema tuberculata. The sequence goes on from JAFIDM010018115.1 coordinate 5,023, forward strand.
TATTAATGTGGAGTGGTTTAACTTGTTACGTTATGGAGACCATGTTATGGTGTGACGCCTTTCTTGTTTTTTCTGCAGCTTTTCTGTAGGCAAAAACAACAGGAATATAAAGAACTGTTTTCGGTTCTATAAGACAGGGTTTAGCTCCCTTCTCGCAATCAATCCCTTATTAGAGGGAGCCGATAAAAGCTTGCTTTAATTTTGTTCACATTGTCTATTCAGGCTTGTTTTATGTTTTGAAAGTGACTTTGCTATCAGTAACAACGTAGATGATGACGTTCATAATATTAGATTTGATATGTTCATTGAAAAATTAACAAATCCGCTACTTGAAAAATCATTATATATGTAGTTCTATTTTATGAAAAAATAAAAAAAATATTAAATAAATACTATTATTAAAATAGATTTCCGACAGATATCACAACGAACTTGAATTGGGTTTTACCAAATTCCGCATAAATCTCCTGCATTATATAATTTTGTAGTAAAGGTTAATTTTATTACAATAATCTTGACTATTTCAAAATTGAACCTATTCTATGGGGCAGCGAATAGAAAAGGACAAGCCGCTGTAGGATTGTATCGTGAACGGTTTCATTAACATATGTGTGCTCAATCATCAAAAGTTTGCGCGTTTGTGTGAAACTGGACCATTTAACGGAAATAGACATGGTCGTGATACTTACTCTATTATTAAACATAGTGCTAATATTCATGTTGTCTACAATACTTGTCGTCTTGTATTTCTGAACCTTAGTGTACCTTATAGCACATTCGGATGGCGTTTGGGTGACGTTCCATCATTAATATAGTTTGTTTTTGTATTTCTGACCTATTTTAAAGTTTATACAGGAAATTTTGAATCACTCTGTAAAGTACATTAATGCAAATGCGACAAGGTCATATTATATATAATGTGGACTTTGCTATCAATAAGTATTAATCCATTATTATCCCGATTGTAAGTACCATAATTATAGAATTAAGTTGAAAATGTGTAAAGTCCTGTTCATTAAAGTAATGGTTTCCATGGCATAATATGCTTGTAGATTGATGTTTCCAGCCGCAACAGCGACATCTATTGCTCAAATTCATAACAGAATCTTATAAACATAACAAAAACATTTTGGTTTTTGTATTTTTTACCATTACAAATATATTTTTATATTATTTTTAGTATTTAAATAATTTTATATTTTTTTAATATTTTCGCATGGCTGTGTAATATCGATGTAAAATTTTCTCATCTTAATTCCTTCATACTTCATTCCCAGCTCCACATGCAAAGCAAAGATGTTTTGCATCCGTTAAATTCAATCTTTGTCTGAAGCTTCGAATGAATGATATCAAGCATTGGGTGTTCATTTTAAAAACGAATAATTTCACTGATAATGGCTCTCACAATATATAAGTCAAAGTCGTCCGTATCTACCGCTGGCTTTAAACGAAACTGCTTCATGCCGCAGTAGCGAACGAATTCCCACGGAAAGACCCTTCGCTAACGATTTTCTTTACTGTCTAAGCGGCAAATTTGTTGCGGTAGCCGGTCTATCCATCGCTCAGAAATATATATTTAATCTCTTTGACTCTTGAATACTTCAAGGGAAAAAGTATTCCAAATTACAGGTTGACCTGTATAATGTCGTCTTCTCTCGCGTACTGAGGGTAATTCGCCACAGCAGAACGACCATTTCTAGGTTTGACGTCATTATTTCCAGGAGAAAGTAAGTGATTAGAATTTACAAATAAGGAAGTTTTTCCCAAATGAACTCAACTGTATACATAAAATACCTTAGCACACATTTAAACAACTTACAAAGACTCATAACCTGACTTTCAAATTCATTTTTGTAATAATTTAAAATTGTTCTCATTGTCAAACAAACTATTTTCAAAAATGACCACTCTCTTTCTACAGTGTGTAATTAATTATTTTTTTTTTTCTTTATTTCTTTGATAGCTTACAAAAAAAAATAATATCGATTATTATTAGAGCATAAGCCTACGCTAGACCAGGAACAGGATTTCCACTCAAAATCTACTCATTCAAAAATGAGAAATATACTGAGAAGAACATTTAGCCCATGTCGGGATTCAAACCCTGATTCAGTCATATCATTCCTATTGTAGGCCATCGTCTTGACTATCCGACTGTGACCGAAAGCGCTTATAACTTACTTATAATTTGTAAGACACAGCCTCTCACCTCTGAGTCCCGAGTTCGGTTCTCATGTGGGTTTCGTGATGGTGGACGATCCGCGCTGGGCAGGTTCTCGGGGTTCTCCCGTTTCCCCTGCGAGTCTACCATCATATCAGTGTTTCTCTCATCTGTCCCCATTTCCGTGGGTTTCGCACAATGGATCTACTGGTCGCGGATCTTGGCTTCCTGCCGCCCACATTCACCACATTCTAATCTAATCTAATCTACTTATAATTTGAAGGATTAGTCTTTTAGTTCCTAGGATCCCGGTTGTCCTATATTTTAATCAGGGACGGATGCAACATGCTTGAATTGTTGTTGTTACTTAAGCTATGGTTAACTTCTGAGGTTTTATATTGAATATTAAATGATGTTTAATTTTAAGCTATTCCAAATTTTTAATTTCTATTGGGAATACCTTCTATAATATAATCATCATTTCAATACATCTAAATATTCATTAAAAGTTCGAATTTTCACATAAACAGAATCTCTCTTGAGTTTTTAGAGCCAATATCTTTTGTAGTGTCCATTTACTTGTATGATCACTACAAAACCAATCTGGTTAAAAGTTTAATGCGTGAGATTTTAAATTTAGCTTAAAATATTTATATTCTTTCAAAATAGTTTTGACTTGAAGCATGTACAAAACAAAATGCGCTTAACTTTTTATCGTTAATCCGTTGAGTTTTTTACTTTGATGGGATATGAATTCCCCATTGCATTTTCAATATTTTTACCTATTTTTTTATTAATTTTTATCAACAACTACAACTTAATACATTGTTATATCAGTAGGACAGAGGCCTGTAATAGTTTTACTTGTGTTCGTGAAGCAAGAAAAGGAAAAATATTTTGTATTAAAACGAACCCAACTCCCATTTTTATAAGACTTTTTTATGTTTCGGTAACTTTTGTTCAATTCAATAAAATCTCATAGTTTCCACGTCCAAAAAAAAGCTTTTACAGTTTCGACATAGGCAGGGCAATGACTCAACATTATTAGTTTGTCTATTCCCAATACAACTTATAGATATACATATTTCAATAATATTAGCAGTGTGAATATTGCGAGTATATAGTGTATCTGTGTGTTTTTTTCTTACACCTACCTGAATCAAGTTTGGATGATTTAAGTGGCTCCAATAACAGAGTTCCCCTAGTCCAGGCCTTCCCCGTGTGAGCTGTAATCGTCTTCTTCGTTCCATATCCAATGCTTTGATAGCCACAAGTCCACCTCTACGCAGATCCTGTGCTAAGAAAACAGTTCCTTCTGAACCTTTGCCTAGCAAGTATTTGTACTGGTAGCCCAAACACAAGATAAGATCTATATCTTTGAGGGGATTTGGTTTCCCCGCATTGTTTTTCACATTTTTGTCTTTACCAGCCTTTGCGGAAATGATATTTTTCCGCTTCTTAGGAATTTCATTTCTGGGCGATTTGCTTTTATTGTTTTGTTTTTTAGGTTTTCCCTGCTGCCCTTCTAGTTTTAATGGCGCCGTCTCTTTCTTTAGGGCCACCATTTTGATCAGAAAACCATCCTGGGAATGAGAATTTGGAGGAGATAAGAGTAGGCCTAAAGGCCTACTTTATTTGAAGACAGACATTGCGTCAAGCACAACAATGGCATTGTTGTTATGGCAACGTAGTTTTCTGCAGCAAACATTAATACAGCAAAGTTAGAATAAAATCATTTTTAAATAAATAAATATTCAAAATTTAAATCAAGAACTCTTTGATTAATCATTTTTTAAGAGATGTATATTTAAAAATTTTTTTGCATCCAATGAGGATGTAATAGATTTAAAAAAGTATTCGTAAATTTAAAATAAAAATAAAAATAATAAAATCTTTGATCAATTGGTAAAATTGTTTAAGCGTCAATCGATTTTTAACTTAACCTTTAAGAGGAATTTTTATCAAAGTAAAACATTCATAAAACCGCAAAATGAATTATAAAAATTAAATAATTAATAATTTTTCCATCCTAGCAGCACTTTTGATTTGCAATTACCATCATTAAAAAATACCCCCGAATAGATCCCGAACGGAAGGTTGGATCGTCAAACGGACCATCGTATTCAGAACCCAAACACCATAGGAATAGAATATTGTCAGGGATCATCGCCCCCCCCCCCCGTCATGTTCCAGATATTTGGCATTCTTTTCATTGGATTTCCGCTTAAATGCAACCATCTCTTTTCAGCTCTCAGCTATAGCTTCATGCGTAAGGTCTTGGAGGTTGCCAGTTCGAATCCGTAGATCTACTGCGCGTTGTTGTTTTTTCTTCTCCTAATCGTTCTTTCTCAATGTTTTTTTTTTCTTAATTTCCTAACTAAATAAGAATATTTTTCCATACGTAAATATATTTCTTTTTTTATTATTATTTTTAAATTGTTCTATTATTATGGGTCACTCTGAATTTATGCTTTATTTACAAAATTACATTCACTAATTTTTGTTGATTTAAGCAAACTTTCTGCTATTGTATCGTGATCAAGATTGGGATGAGGAAAGTGTTTCCGAATATTCTGTGAGGTCTTAGTTTCAGTAATTTTGTAATAGAGATACGAGTCTTCAGAATGCACAGGTGAAGACATCCTTCCTCTGTTGGCAATAACCAATTAAGACAATTACTAATGAAATTCATATTCAGTTGTACGAAACTCTCCTAAAACTTGTGCTGCCAACAAATTTCCAAAGTTTTACAGTAAAATCAACAAATTTAAAAATGTAGTAACTGACTAACGAACTGACGAGAAAAGCAAACAAATTGCTGTTACTTGTCCAATAGTTCCTTACCAAAAAATATTCAGTTTTCAATTAAATTCTCGTCAAATTGTGACAGAAAGTGGACGTTGATGAAACGGAAAAACATTTCCCAAAAGCAAGATTTTATCCCAAGAACATTTTACGTTGATGTGTGGTGGTTTTCAGTTTTGAATCATCAACTGTGACTTTCTAATATCTGGTTAGTGATCATTGCGGAAAAATGCTACACCGAAAATGGCCAAATACAAAAGCACTTCTTCGAAAACAACCAGTACTTTCTTGTAAATCTAATGTATCTTCACATAGAGGAAAAGAGAAAGTATGGTTTCATTTCTTCTGGTTTTCTGTAGTAATATTTTATGCGAAAATTTCTCGTTCAATATAAAAGGAAAATTTTCTGATAGTGCGCCGGTTGTTCATAAATAGGCATGTCAAGAAATGATGAAGATCGATTTGCCATTCAAGAATGATTAGAGGTATCCAAACCTTCCTCAACACTATCTGAGAAATATTTTTCTGCTTCTCATTTATGTCTTGTACTAGAACTCTTTTTTATTACTTACACGATTGGCAAATATATTAAATTTAGGTAACTTTCTGATCACAATGAAAATTTAATTAATTTACAATTTCAATAAATAAGTATTTTTTGTATTAATTTCTGTAATGTTTTAAGAATCACTTCATAGTTTTTTTTTCTATTTCAATAACGGTGAATATCCTAATTCCACAGACCTTTGAACATTTTTCAAAGCATAAAAAACGATGATTACCAGTATTTACGTAGACATTTACTTTCATTGGAAAATTTGCAAATGACTTCTCTTTAATGGCTGATCTTTATTGACTGCTAATAGCCAAATCAATATGTTCTTCAGTAATCAGAAAGAATATGAACTAAATAGATCTTCTTTCTTCTATACTCTCTATAAGTTTTAATTTTTCTTACGTTCGCAATGTAAACCAGTATAGTCTAATTAATTAACGAAATAAATTAAAACATAATAACAAGAAACTGATTTTTTTTTAGATTATAGTGTAAAGCCTCCGCACTTTACTAAAAATTGAACTTTAAATTATAATTAAAAAAGCACCCTGCTAGTTGCGTCCAGAGTGCTGACTGGACATCCAAAGGGGAATCCAGTCAGAACTTATGGACGCAACAGGTGCATTTTTAATTATGATTTAAAGTTCATTTTCTAGTCAAGTGCGGAGGCTATACACTATAATCACAGAATATTTCCAGCACGTTAATCTATTTATTAAACTGAATTTTTTATTTAAAAAAAAAATCATTTTTAAAGAAAATTCATTTTCATTTTCAAATTTTCAAAAAAAAAAAACAATATTTGCATTTTTTTTTTTTTGCTTTTTTCGACAATCCTTCTTTTCTTATTTCTGATTATTTATGATGAAGTGATATGATGATGGATTTGTTTTTCAAACTGCAGATTGTAGATGAGAAATGTCGAATGTAGCCCAATTGAAGTTGATTGAATAAAACTGTCAAAAATTGTTATGGATATTATTGATTTTTTTACAAATAATCACTGTAAATCATAAAATCGTAAATTATTAAAATGGTAGAAGGGTAGTCAGTGGATCTTCAAAGTATGCAACGCTGGAATTAGACGATTCAACATATATCCATAGATAAAGAATCTCTGTTACAGCGAGTTTATAATAATATTATTTAAAACGTTAAGAGCAGTGTCCTTTTGTTAATAAGGATGTATGATAAACTTCCTTTTTTTAAAGCTTTGATGCTTCACTGTCAGTTGAAAGAATAAAATTCTTTTCATTATGTCATTCCACTTAACCTGCAATACTTTTATATTTTTGAAAACCTTTCAAAATATTTTCTAGCGATCTTATAGGTAAAAGCTGTTAGAATTCCAGCGTCTGTGAGTGTTTAATAATACCCATCATAACATGAACCGGGAGTCGGAGTCTCACAAGTGATAACTCATTGGTAGAACGTTTCAAAATGTAGAACGTGTCAAAAAAATCTATTTTGGAAATTCGGAAAGAACCTTAAGAGAGAGAATACAGGAACATACTACTACTTTCAGGAATAACAAGCCGAAGTCTCCGATGTATCGGGTCATTCTTGACAACGCTGTCCTTCCAACTCTGTGGCAACATTATGGGGAAGGCCTGTTTCTCTTCCAATAGGATAACTGTTTCCAACATACGAGCTTGTACGGCCATGGTTTGACGATATGGATGTTCCACAACTTAACTGCCCGTCTCAGAGCCCGATCTCAACTCCCCTGAACATCTGTGGGACGAAATAAAACGCAGATTACGTGCCCACCCATATCGCCCATCTTACGTGGCCCAGCATACCTGTCCACTGTTCAATCAGAAAAATCAATAACAACTCCGTTACAAGACTGTATAACTTATTTATTTTTTTATTAGCTACTCTTCAATATTTGGCCTTTGTTTATTTACCTTGATCACGAACAAGGAGACGTGTCAAAATTGGTGACAGATTGGTTTTCATTGCCATTCATTTTTAATTTTTTTTTTTATTTTTGGCTTGCTCACATTTAAAACAATTAGCTTAGCGATGAGAGCAGCTACGAATATTTGCATTTTAATTTACTGTCATTTACTTTTGAAAATACTTATATGTGTTTAGTGTGGGAGGCAGGGACGCCAAGCACTGTAGGTCTATTGTGCTATCCCACGGAAATAAGGACAGACGGAGAGAAAGACTGCGAAAGAATGGTAGGACAAGTGAGAAACCCATATGAGAACCGAATCCCGGTACTCAGAAGTGAGAGGCCGATGTCTTAGTAACAATGCCAACCACGCGGCCTTGACAGTACTTAACAAATTGCTTTTTTTTGCTTCAGAAACATGTATTTTCATCTTTATTCTACCTTCAAATCGTAGAAAATTAATTAATTATATTTTTCATTTTTGAAGTAAAGATTTGAAACAATAGTTTGTACAGTAATTTGTAATTAAGAAATTAAAACTAGTAACTTGTTTGTAATTAACATTAAACAACATTAAAATAAACAATTTTGATAAGAAATATTTACTTCGTAAATTCGCTGAATCTCAAAGACAAGCTGCCTGTGTAAAAAGACTATATTCTTTTGCATTGATATTTATTATTAAGTCAGTGATAGCTATCACCGGTCATTAAGTACAGTTAAAGTACAGTTTTATTTCAGTCATCATTATTACCTTCATTCCCGAATTGGACAAAAAGAAAAAAACGTTTATTATTATTAACTGCCTTATATATATAAAAAAAAACAAAGTCATTCAGATAACTATAAATCATAATGGTTTGCGATCACTTTAAATGATTAATCTGATTATCATTATTATGATTAAATATTGATTCGAGAATTCAATTCATTATCAAGTTGCTGTAATGGGATTAAATTCTTGGCTTTCAGAACATGTTTTCTTGATTTAGAAATTATTTACTTAGAGACTTAAGGCGCAATAGTAGTAGTTATTAGGATAATTCGCCAGACACAGACCACAAGGAAATACTGTTCTTAGATTCCTTTCTACGTTAAATGTTACGAGTACAATCAAATTCTGTAAATCATAACAAAACAATGAATAACGAGAATTGTAACAGAGCTCCTGTTTATGTCTATCATTATTTTCGAATAATAGCCATTCTGCTCAAAGTTTTAGGTGTTTTCCCATTGGACGGTGTATTTAATGTTAGAAAGCCACTACTTTTCAAGTGGTTTCATGTGAGAGTGTTATATTCATTCATTGTAACTTTATGCCTTCTTTCTGGAAATATCTATACATTTTTCCACTTAAATTTCGATTGGACCGTTAATTTCCTCGCCGCTGAACACAAAGATGGTTTTGATTTATTTTTTCGACGTTATATCCTTCTTTTCGTATTAGGGGATCAGGTAATTGGCATTCTATTAACTCTGAGAATGTCAATACGATACCCAGAGCATTTTCAGAAATGGAAAAGGTTTGCTGCATTAATTGATGTTCATTTCCAGCCATTGAAAACAAAATCAAGCATCTATAAAATAATAGGAACTGCTGCTATTCTAATCATTCCTACATCAGCAATTTCGTTGTTTCGTTTACTCACTGGTGGAACTTCTTTATTACGGCTTTTATTTTATTTCCCTTCTGCTTTTGTTGTCCAACTAAACATGACTTTATTTGTATATTTTTGTGATATTTACAGCCATTACTTCAAGCAAATACGTGATAGTATTTTAATTACTGGAACTAAGTCAAAACATTGGCAGCATCGACAAGGAATTTACAAACGAAGTTGTGTTTCTTTAATATTACTACTGGAAGATACCATAGATATATTTTCTACATTTCTCGCTTATGAAGTAATAGTTATTAACATTATAATTTGTGGATATCTATATACATTAATTTCCATCTTAATAGGAAAGAGAAAAATACATTCTTCTTTACTCGTAATTATTGTTACTCTTGTTTGTAAATTTATAGACTTAATGATTATTGTCCTGAATGCCCAAAAAGTAAGGAACAAGGTATGTAATGTTCGATCCTTATGTTATATAATATAGATAAAGGGAATTAAGATTAATTAAAGAGAAGAAATATTGAGTAATTCCATCTGTCAATTGATAAGATCCTTGTAAAACTGTAATTTAAAAAGATAATTGAAGGAACCGTGTATGATAATTGTGAGAAAGGCAAAAAATACAAAACGTTTGTACATTTTTACAGAGTTTTAACTTAAGATAATTATAATAAATTAGAACAATTATTAAAATAAATGTAGAAAAGATTTTCGAAAAGATTCTTCTACTGAAGTTTTTTTCTCAGTATTTACTACAAAGAAACTGATCCAAAGAAAAAATTGTTGACCAGCAACTAACATCACAAATTTAGGAATAAAAAATATCATACTTAGATACATGGCAATGGCTTTCAGATGAACGTGAACAAAATTTATTTGGAA
>JAFIDM010018116.1:0-12606 GCA_023159025.1 Thereuonema tuberculata
TATCATTTTCTTAGAAAAATTGAAAACTAATTGAAAATAAGAAAAATAAACGTAGCATTAAAAATTCGACTCATTTAGTAAAACTTACGAAAACTAGAAAGAAAGAATAAACAACAATCTGCAATAATTATTCAGTCATCCTTTTTCAGAATCAATGATTAATTAATCAATCATCAGGAACTTGTAGCAGAAGATTACGCAAAATGATGAATATATTATAAAGCTTTGAACATCGGTTTCCTAACTGAATTAATTAAAACATTCCTTCAATGTAAAATATATGAAATGAAGAAGACTTCTAAATGAAAATGTTTTTTTATATGTTCTTAGAATAATCGATTGAAAAATTGAAAAAAATTAATGAAATATTGAAATAAGAAAAGTAACACTTAAATTTTGTTCAAAATTCAACTGCAGTTTTCGAATGAATCTTCTCCAAGGAAAACTCTGAAAAGAACAACTCAATCTCTAAAGAGGTTTCTGACATCTAGGGACAAAATTTCAATAAAGAAGTCTTCCTGCACGACCTGAAACAAGCTGCACAGCCAAAAACTTCACAACAAAATCTTCTGAATCTTACTAAATTTCCTGAGAATCGAAATTGCATAATAATTTCTTGGACTATTTGGAGGAAATTAAATTAAAATTCCCATTGTTCTAAATCGAAACTTTGATAGATAATGAGTGATTGAAAATCTGCGTTTCCAAACTAAAATATGGTCTCGTAAATTATTTTCTGAGTAAGTTTGTAAACGAGAAGGATCAGAGTCTAGCTCAAATACTCTAACAAATTACATAAATTGAATCTGTGTTTGTGAACACTGTAACACCATGAAAGAATTATGCGATTAGAATGAAATTTATACCACATATTACTGATACGCCTGCGCATAAATGATTACATTTTTAGCACAATACAACAGTTATAACCTGAAAAAAAAATCAGTATTTTATGGAGCTCCACGATCTGCAATAACAGCTGCTATACGCCATTGCATCAAATCAAAGTGGTTTTGGATGATTTACTGGGGAATTGCTTGCCAGGCTTTTTGTATGCAAGTTCACAGTTCCTTGGTCCACAGTTCCTGGCCAGTGCTGAGTGACCATATCCCAGACATGTTCAATAGGCGACATGTCTGACAAACATGTAGACCAGGAAAGAAGGGGTATCTGCTGTGCTGCGAAGGCGGCTGGAACATTCCTGGTAACATATGGTCGGGCATTTTCCTGCAGGAATTTAGCTCCAATTGTGCTCTGAAGGAGGGATATGGCTTCAGCCTCTAAAATTTCTTTGATGTAGCGCCACTGTCACGGTTCAGATTGTCTTCAATTCGTAGAAGCCGAGATGCATTTAGTACCAATGGCCCCCACAACCATCACACATGGCGTTCGGCCAGAATGACGTCTACAATGAATGCTGAGAGAAGGAGCTCACCACGATACCTTCTAATGATTGTAGTCCAAGTAAAAGCGGGACTCATCCGAAAACAGGACATCTTGTCAATCAGCACGCCATTCTCTTCATTCAGAAGCCCATCGTAGCCCGAGGTGTCGATGGTTCAGGGTTAAGGGAATCCGACGCAAAGGGATGCATCCGACGCAAAGGTCCTCTGTGCAATAGACTTTGTCTAATTGTGGAAGCAACGCCACACCTGTTGCAATGCTCCACATGCTAACACTTGAGATGACTAAGTCTCTACAATTTTTTAATGTTAAATAATACACCCACAGTACAATCATGAAACTACTCCAATCATTTGTAGACCCTGTATAAAGGGTGAATAGCCAATGAGATACCAGGAAAAGAAGGGCTGCAGGGAGATCCCATAGTAGAGACTCGGAACTCGAACCAATCTTCATGAAGTGCGGTGCTAATCCGACCAGTGAAGTCAGGCGATATTAGGACTGGGAACGTTGATCAGCGTCACTGGACACGGACAATCTCTGGCAAACACATGACTCTGTTTACATACAAGGATCGGCACTGGAGACATCTAGCGTTGATCGGCGTTACTAGACAGAAACAATCACAGGCAAACACATTGGTCGGATTTGCCCACCATTGGCAGTCACACTATGACTGTTAAAATAAGGGATTTCTTATTTAGTGAGAGAGTCTGTTTTTTTTAATACATTCTTACAATAGTTATTTCAGACTACGTACCAAAGACACTGCACATGTTTACTTTATTTGCTTTTATTTCACTAGTGATTGTTTTCAGGAATATACAAGGCGTAAGCAGTTAACAATAAACGTTACAACACGTAAATAAATGAAACCTTGTCATTATGTACCTTAATAATTCGAGTTCAATGGTTTAAAATTGAAGCTAAGTGTGGTTTCCTTCGTCCGACAATTTCGGATTCTTTAAGGTGTAAAAAAAAAATACGTAGTAAATAACTAATTAAACAGATTATTTAACGTGTGTAAAAAGTTTTTATTCAGATCAATAAATAAGATTAAATTAAAAAATATTTAACAAATTAAAACTACAACTAATTTCGTCTTGCTGGCAAACGAGTAACAAAGTCAAAGAGAACAACGGGTTTATCAGCACATCTGGATCCAATCAGAGATTGCAAAGATCATGTGGGTAAGGAAATACTGTCATTTGACAAAGGAATACTGGAAACAGCAGACATCTAGTGATGATATGTCCATGGAGAAAGTCCAAACAAATCCAATACGGGTCCTTCTGTCAGCATCTGAAGATGGAACGGCAAATGAATATTGAAAACAGCAGTCATCTAGTGATGACATATCCATGGAGAAAATCCAAAGAAATCCAGTAGAGGTCCTTCTCTGAGCATCTGAAGATTGAACAGCAAATGAATATTGGAAACAGCAGTCATCTAGTGATGACATATCCATGGAGAAAATCCAAACAAATCCTGTAGGCTTCCTTCTCTCAGCATCTGAAGATTTAACGGATAAGTCCTGAATCCAAAGACTGCAACATAATGAAATCCGGGTAGTGAAGACCTGAAAAGATAGATTAAAAAATAAAAAAGGGAAATAAAAAACAAATTTTTGAGTCTACCGTTATGTTCCTATTTTTTTTTTTGTAACCTTACTGGTAAATTGTTTTTACCGAAATATAATCGTTGTAAGAAAGCGGATTAGTGAGGATTCGAAGGGACTCCTTACATTGTCGTAACAGATGTAAGATTCTTTGAATATGATAACGACGCTATTGAAATCGAAAATATCTCCACTATCTGTGTGGACATGTGTGGCTGTTAACTGTAGTTCCTATTGCGAACAGAGATGGCATGCTGGGCCATGTGTTTGAACATGTGATTGTTGGTTTCCGCTTTATATCTGCAAGTGGCCCCCTGGCATTGTAAAGCGTACCCCCCTCCCCCCTGTTGATTGTCGGGACAAAAAAAATTGGCCTAATTTTAAAAAGTTACATGTTTTTCTAGTTGTAATGTGTTAAAAGGTCACCTCGTTGTATTTTAAGGTGGTAAAATGTCATTTAATTTAATCTTGTGTGGTGGTCTCAATTATAAATCTACAAAGTGTGACGGTCATTGTGAATTTATTGAAAGTAATTTGTATTCTTTAATCAAAATCAGCATGATAATATTATTTCGCACAAAGTTGTATATGTTTAACTCATTCTGTATGCCAAAGAACTCCAAAAGCTAGTTATATGAATGGCCTAGTAAATGGCCTAGCTATGAATTGAAAATGGATTTGTTTTACATAAATACAACAGTAATACCTTGAGATACTAGCCTAATCAGTTTTAGGACCGAGGAGGTGCTCGTATCTCAAATAATTTTTTCCATAAGAATAAGAGAAAAAAAATTAATCCGTTCCGGCCCTCTAAAAAACTCCCTTATTAGTGCTAATAATAATGGAAAAAACATGTTTTAATTGCTGTATAGACACATACATACACACAAAAAAAATTATAATATATAAGATTCCTTGATATAAAATAAAATGTAGTTTTAATTATGAGTTCTTACTGACAGACGATACAGTAGCGGCTAATGGCGGCATGTGCGGAGGACGACGAGAGGGAAGAGAGTTGGCCCGTACGTAGACACATGATTCCGTACCGTAGCTTACATGTACACTACGTAACTTACATAGAATTAACTTAGCTTACGGATTTTTATTAACTTTTAGCTTTTTTCGATTTGTATTCTTTACTTTTTTTCACTTTTCTTAACATTTTTCTCCTGACTACCCTCACTTTTATTTGGCGCAGGCCTTTTAATGAAATATCTATCGAGGGAGATTTGTTTCTGTCTCCCTTTTAAAATGTTACGGAAATGACTAAGGCACGTATCGTCAAAAAGCACCGAAGCACGACCAGTAGTGTCTATAAGAGTGTCGTATCTCAAAACAAAAATTGACTCGAAGGCTTCCTCGTATCTCGGAATACTCGTATGTCGGGACGCTCGTATCTCAAGGTATTACTGTATTAATGTTAACCATGATAAGTATTATTCAAATCAATTACTGTTACCTGAAAAACGTTTCTAGTTCTAGTTCACTAAGTAAGGAAAGTCGTCAACATTTCAAGCCGCAATTTATCAGCCCTAGAAAAATATTTCATAATAAAAGGTCACGGATAAAAAAACAGATGTTCTAATTAAAACGTCTATTTCAGAATATTTATTGTAATTTCCTTTTAAGTGTCCTAGGAGGAAAAGTGAATATTCTGGGGGAATAACTTATTGGTCATTCTAAAAAACAGTTACAGGAAGTTTTGTTCTATTCCTACCGATTTTCCTAGAAAGAAGTATTTGAATGTAGAATTACAAAATTATTGATAAAAAAAAGATATTCTGTACTTCAGACAGTGGAGCATTACTTATTAGAGGAAGGACAAGACACCAAATTCAAAATATTCTACGTTCTTGTTGCTCTATCTTGAAACGGTTGGTAACAGACCACGCCTATATTGTTAGAAAGACCTCCCAGAATCCTATGTAAACGACTGAAAATACATAGTATTTTTGCGGAATTGCTCAATTATTTAATATTTTAAGTTAACTACTTGTGAAATACATGTATTATCAAATGATTTAAGATTAATTTTTAGCATTTTTTTTAATCATTCTCCGTAATGAAAGCTATCAATACATTCCAAACTACGATTTCAGAGCAGAAAGGATTTGTCAAAGAACCTAAATAACGAAATATGTTCTCAAACCATATCTGCAGGGAAGTATTTCATCCAACAGTAGTTGTCCTTCCTGGTATTCTTCTATTTTGTAAAGATTGAGTAATAGCAATCACACCAGATCTACTTTCTCCAATATGGTTTCCTCGTGTTAGCTACAAGTATAATTTTCGTGTTATTTACTAATTAACTAGTTGAGTGGTTTACTCGGTTTCTTTTTTATTTAACTTTTAGTCTTGTTGTTTTTGTTTTATGTTTCATGTAATAACATTTTCTTGAGAATTACTCTACAAATGACATATAATAGTTACTTACATATCCAAGTCCTTTGCAAGCAACATACAGTGCAAAGAGATGACGATCTATTCCTTTCCCATTCATTGCATCACGATACAACTGTTGATGCTTTTCGACAGCTTCTTTTAAGAGAAGAATTTCCTCATCTTTGGAAACCCTGTCGCCTGTCATCATGGCTCTACAAGGAAAATGAAAGACAGTCCTTATCAAATTACAAAGCAATATTAACTTGATAACATCCAGATCTTCTTAACATCAGAAAATATAAACAAATGAATTATATAAAGACTAGCCGGGTATCGTCGCTTTGCTCCGGAACCCTTGCGTATACAGCATTAAAAAAAAAGCAACTTTATTTATTTAGCAAATTAATATTGAGATCGGAGAATATACGATTTTCCAGCCCGTTGTGCCCTTCTCCACTTAACTCAGGTGTATTGCGAGTTGGCGCCCCATACCTGGGGTTGCCGCCATACACTTCGTCAGTTTGCCAGATTATTCCCTATCACGAATTTCGAAAAATCCGGCCTTATTCCTTGTCTAAATCATAAAGGAAACCTCTGTGCAAAATGTCAGCTTTCTAGATCCAAGGGTTTGGGGTGAGCGTTGATGAGTTAGTGAGTGAGTCAGGACTTTTCTTTTTATATATGTAGATTTTCATGAATTTTGTTTTGTTAATATCATTGATTAGTTCTTTATAGATTACATTTGAATGTGTTATTTTCTCATTTTCAACTGTTATCCGATTCGTTCTTTACATATTATTCCTAGTGTTTTGATATCATGTTTATTTATGAAAATATGATCTATATTTGTTTTCATATTTCCATGAATTGTACAGTTTCTTGTTGTTTCGTAAAGACGATTTTTGAAACCATTATTGCACATAAGTTTTACGTATTTCTGTACTACATTGTTTTTATTCATTTTGAAAATATCTATATTTACGTCGCCAATCAGCATAGTTGGACAGTTGTTTAATATATTTTCATTTTTTATGAATAGATTCTCTATTTCAGTAACATTTTAATAATTTGTAATCTAGCATTTTGCTTACAGAATGACAGACAGAATAACATTTTATAATATACGTTTATATAATATATAATAATAATTCTGGTACCGTCGCTTCGCCCCGGAACCCTTGCATATATAGCATTGAAAAAAAAACTTTATTTATTTAGCAAATTAATGTTGCGATCGTCGGAGAATATATAATTTCCCAGCCCGTTGTGGCTTCTCCGAATAACTCGGATGTATTGCGGGTCGGCGTCACACACCGAACATTCACATTTTTGCATATATCTTGCAAACGCTGAATCGTTTGTGAATAAGTGATATATCGTTCGATAGAACTTTCAAATACCAACATTTTCTCAATATAATGTTCTCTTCCATCTTTTATACTTTTTGTTTAAATTGAGAAAAAGTCAAATTTTGACCCTTTAAAAGGCGCCATCTTGGAAACCAAAAACTTTTTTCGAAAGATTTTTGTAGCATTTTGTTTGGCTTAAAAAGATCTACATTTTATTCATTTACATGACCACTCTATCTCTTATAGTTTGGTCACAAAATTGGAAAAACGTAAAGTCTTATGACAGACGTGGGCCCGGTAGCCGAGTGGTCAGCGCGCTTAGCTGCGGGTTGGAGGTCGCGGGTTCGATTCCCGGCCTCGGCGGAGGCGGGAATTTTTCCACGCTCCATTCTCCTCCAAACGGGTCCTAGGGTCTACCCAGCCCTCTGTAGAATGGGTACCGGGTTTCTTTCCCGGGAGTTAAAGGCGGGCGGGCGTCGGGCTGACCCCCCGGCCCCAACTTTGTCCCGTTGGTCGAGCTGCGGGAGCCTGACCTCCCGCGATCCCACAGGCCAGCCATGGCCTATCGAAGGGAGAAACTTTAACTTTACTTATGACAGACAAAATAACGCTTTTATAATATGTAATAGCAGTCTTTGATATAATGATTTTTTTTTTAATTTCTGATTTAAATCTATTTCAATTTATTTTTTAATTTCAAAATAAAAATGTTAATTTAACAGTAAATTGTAAGTCAAACATTACCACCCATGATATTTTAATTTAATTTTAATTGATAATCACTAATAAGATGTAACATGAAAGGTGATCTCTTAAATGTTTAGTCAATTAATGTGTTTCAAAAAGCTGTCTGCAAGTAACACCATGAACGTTTACTGAATCTCCTCTAGGTCACATTGATTCAAACTTACTTGACAAATTCCGTTGAATCCATTGTGCAAGAACGAACATTTTCAATTCTACCTCCTAAATATAAGCGTGTCATAGAAGCTTCATATGTACGGGCAACAGCGTCTTCAAAATAGGCAAGTTGTAGGGTTAATAGAATATATTCTTCAATGGAAATCTAAAATAAAAACAAGATAAAGATTAGCAATGAAATATAAAATATTTTAAATTTATTGATAATAAATTTTCGAGATTTACAAACTAATTTTTTTTTTTTAAATCAGCTTTTGGAACGCTGTTAAATTTTAATTACTATTTTTACTATTAAATTTAATAATTCTTAAATTAAAGAAAATTCTTGTACATTTGTTTATTTTTACTTTAAAATCTTAAGAAGCTCTTCCTATGAATCCAAAACATTATATAAATTTCGTTTTAATATAATTAGTATTAATTTAATACTTACGGGACAAAAGCCAAAATGAATGAACAAAAGGCTACGACAACAGCCACGATGAGCAGCAGCAATTTCTGACGGAGAGTGAGAGGTTGTAGAATGACTTTTTTCCCACATCGGGGACAGAAATTATAATGCTGCAGGAGATAATATCTGCATCCCCTGCAGAAGACAGCCATCTAATAGCTTCAATATAATTTCTAAAATAAGCAAAACATTATAATTAATAATTAATTGAACTAAAATTTGACAAACAAAAATCAAAAGTTTTAGATGTATACAAAAGTTTCGTTGTATTTTTTTTTTTTTTGCAAGTTGTCGCTTTATTTTTATAATAGATAAAATACTATTCAATCATTACTTTCTATGACCTTCTGCCATCTCTCGGTTAAATTTCAGATTCCTTAGCGAAACAAATGCATCGACTTCGAAGCAATGAAATCTCGGTGCATTTTTGTATCCAGCTAAAGAATTGTGTTCGGAATCAATGATAATCCGAAGGCACAAAGTCAAGTGAACAACATGCCCGGGGGCGGGAAAACATCCCAATCGAAGTCACCTATGGTTCCCTGGATGTTAACATGTGACCTAGCGTACATCAAATACTATGACCTTCCGACTTCCTTGTCCAGTAAATGGTATTTTCAATTGAGTCGACCAAATGATTCAATTGATCATCTCGGCAGTGAACATTTCGTCCGATTGGCGGAGTTCGTAAAATAGCAAGCACTTCATATCCCATCAAATGTACAGGAGAACGCATTGACGTTCGGTCTCAAATCAAAATCACCGACAACGTCCAAACCAATAGTTGCAAGTATTCTGAGACATATCTTTAGTAAAACATAGCAAAATTGATTCGCATGCTTTAGCCCCTTTTTCCTTTATTGGAAATCGTATCGAATGCAGTGGCGAATATTAAAGTTTTCGTAGCTCATCGTATTCACTCATGCTGTTCAGTAAGGTTATGTTTATCATTGCATTATTCAGAGATATTGCAAAGACTTCGAAACCAAGTTTTCAAAAATGAAAAAGGGCGATTACTTATTTGAATTTTATATGGTTGTATCAGAGAGCTAAAAAATAAGACTAATAACTTTTGAATACATCTAATAGCTTAATTTTAGATGCAAAAATCACTTAAATGTAAAAAAAGAATGTTTAAATTTTAATTATCTTTGATCAGAAACTTGCTTATTTCAATTGTATTCTGTAAGACAAAATAAAATGTAAACGTCAATGATAAGAATTAAAGGCGATACCAAGTTGTATACAAAAATGACATCCTAGTACAGCTGTTTCACGCTAATCTGGCGATCATCAGCTAGGAGCAGTCATCAGTACACAACCAGGTCTCGGTACACGGGCCTATATGAGAAATCGTCGGAACCAATGTAGAGCCCGCAAAAGGTAAAACAAACAAAAAAACTCGCCAAAAGGATAAATGGCGAGAAAATTCATATGCACACTACACGCGGCCGCTATAAATTTTTTTAGTGCCTAAAAATAAGAGGCGCCGATACATATCATTATTATTATTAATATTTACCTGCGCTTTCTTATTTTTATGCGCTAACAATTTTTTATAGCGGCCGCGTGTAGCGTGCACAATAATTTTCTTGCCATTTGTTCTTTTGGCGAGTTTTTATTGTTTGTTTAACTTTTGTGGGCTCGACATTGATTCCGACATAAATTCTTTTATTCTTTCCAAAAAAGAAACTATAATTCTTGGCTTCACGTGAAATACCAATAGTTGTTAGACTATTAATTGATTTCTTTTTTACAGATATATTCTGTCAGCAACTGTATCTTTCTAGAACAATATCAAAAAGTTCACATAACATAGATCATTGCAAGCCACTACTTAAAGTAAACCCACTTGCGAATTCTGGCTTACATCCAATTCTGATATTTTTTTTTTCAGAACATGGTTACGCTCCGAAGTTGATTTGATCGTCAGATCAAAGTCATATACAGTATAGTATATTACGTAAGAAACCTACATGCAGTATGCATTACTAAGTCTCAAGTAAAGAGGGTAAAAACAAAAAAAATAAAAACTCCAAGCTTCTTCTGCGTAGCAGAGCCACGTACGGGTTCCATTTGAAACCTGCGCGAACTGTGAAATGTCTTTATGTCCGTCCTCTCAGACATCAATCCGCCTTTAATTTTGAAAATTATTAATAAAATGAAAAATATAATAACAAAATTGCAAAAAAGTGACTGTAGCTGGACTCGGAACCTGTAGATTAAATGCCTTCCGATTTGACTGCTAAGCCGCTAAGGATTGCTTAAAATTTATACCAGTGGCCATTCATGAAAATACGAGTAATGTGTTTTTTGTTTTTCTTATTGCTGTATTTTTTTAATTATGTTTGAAACGAAATCCATGCGATTGCAAACTTCCCTCATTAGGTAATCTTTCTAATCTCGCCAATACTTACTTATCTAAGCAAACTAATAAACAATTTCTCGGTAAGTTATAATAATCTTATATCCCTTCTGTATTAATCCCCGATATCAATCTCATGAAACAGAATCTACAATTTTTCAAACTTTCTCGAAAAGAATCAAGAATTTTAGAATGTTTTCAAATTCAGTGAATGCTTTGTTTGAACAGATTTAAATCGAAATTATGTTAATTTAATTCGGATAATCCTGACTTAGTATTAAATGTCAGTTCAACTTAGAAAAATCCGCCATTAATGTCCCTTTTCAAGTCTTAGTTACTCATTAGAAAATTTTGTCTTACCAATATAATCTTGAGCAGAATTATCCTGAGAAAAGCCTAATAAACTGTTTAAAAGTTTGAACAATTTTACAGTGCATTTTGCACAACAATATCCAGGCCTGCTTTTTCAACACTAGCTTACAACTAATTCTTTGAAGTCGCGAATAATGGAAGTTTGTACATTGGAAACAATACTTGTGTTTCAGTCTGCCTTTATAGCAGCAATCCAATGACTGAAAGCGTTGTTATTAGACAAATAGTTCCACATTTTTCCAAATTGTATGTTGTTCTCTCTATATATAAATTTTCCGTAATTTCTGGACTCCAAAAACTGATGAGATAAAATACGTCAACACAGATAATCTCCACTAATTTCAATTGCTCCTAATTCTTTTGTTTTTTGCTTTGATGGGACTAAGTTTAATTGAATCCCTTATTGTGGAACAATGAAGCAACAGTGCAATTGGGTCGCTTCCCGTATTGTCTTGAGAAGGAGTTTCTACATTACTACGAATATCTTGTAAATGCACTGGTGGAAGAATTGAAAGTCAATCTCTAATTTTCAAGAATGTAAAAAGAAATCTCGGTTTGTAATGTAAAGTCGATACATTATTAACAGAAGTATTTTCGATTCGTTTCGTTCGAGAGTAAGGAGTAGACGTCAGATTTTCTCGTTCTACTGTTGGGAGGTGAATATTTCCCGTTGGGTCTTGGGGCGCCGAATGAATACGCTCGGACTGGCGGTTTTCCTGACTGGCGCGATCAGTTGAGATTGGGTGGTCAGACTAATGCTCGCCCGCCTTTGCCATTTTAAAGAGGGCTGAGTGAACCCTAGGACCGTCCGGAGAAGAAATAACCAGTGAAAAATGCCCATCTTCTGCCGGGGCCTCAATCTAGTATCTACACTAGTGTACGGATTGTTCTGCCTAATTTACCATGTGAAAAAACAAAAACAAAAACCGAACGTTGTAGTTAGAAAAGAGACAGGATCGGAAATTACCATCAGAGGTAGACGGGGAAACTTGGGAGGAAGTAAGGGCAGTGGAAAGGTAGCTCTGACTGCGAAGAGTGGCAGGAAAAGCTAAAAGAGATTGATTTTTTATTCATTCT
The DNA here is from genome assembly GCA_023159025.1 of Thereuonema tuberculata. Taxonomy (NCBI): domain Eukaryota; kingdom Metazoa; phylum Arthropoda; class Chilopoda; order Scutigeromorpha; family Scutigeridae; genus Thereuonema; species Thereuonema tuberculata. The sequence continues at coordinate 11,943 of JAFIDM010018116.1, forward strand.
GTTAAGGAAAGTATGCTTCATGTTCTTTCAAGAACTTCTTATTTTTCTTGCATTTCACTGTTGAAATGCAACCCTGTTGATTCAAGCGTCACGTGATTGTGATAACAGTGTTTTTACAATTGATTCTTCTAATTTTACATCCTGTCAGAAGATGCAGAGATGTGAGAGATTTGAAAGGTTTCGTTTAATAATTTACTTTTCCAGTTTTTACCCGGAATATAATTTTAGCTTTTGTTGTCGATAACGGAGCTTTAGTGGCAATTATATATATATAATAAATAATTTATTTGCTCTTGTTATTTTTGTAACTTTATATTTTTCTATTATATAGTATGCTTCCACATAACTTTTGTTTTTATCTTTCTTAATTCAGTTCAGCCGATCCTGCAAATTTATATGTAAATTTCAGCTTTCTACGTTAAATAGCTTCTTTGTTATCATGATCGCTGATTACGGCATTTTTTTTCTTGACTTAAAAATTACATTTTGAATCTTTCCTTGCAGGGGTTAGCTACCCATTTGGGAGCTATTGTACTAGGTGCGTTCAAGTTATATTACCTGCGATTTTTATATTATATTGTTCAAAACCTCCTTACGTTTTTGTAAAACAACTAACAAGTTTCTAATTCGACATGGATCTAGCTTTGACATAATATGTATGTGT
>JAFIDM010018118.1:2367-12606 GCA_023159025.1 Thereuonema tuberculata
TCTTTTCAGTTTTCTTTGGCAGTAAATGAGGTTGGATATTGGGTAGAACACCTCCCTGGGCAATGGTGACTCCATTCAATAACTTATTCAACTCTTCGTCATTGCGGATGGCTAATTGCAGGTGGCGGGGGATGATGCGACTCTTCTTGTTGTCCCGTGCAGCGTTGCCAGCCAACTCAAGTATTTCAGCGGCCAAATACTCGATCACAGCCGCCAAATACACGGACGCTGCGGCACCGATACGATGAGCATGGTTGCCCTTACGAAGCAGACGGTGGATACGACCTACAGGGAATTGAACCCCTGCTCGGCTAGAACGAGTCTTGCTCTTTCCCTTCACTTTGCCTTCTTTACCACGACCAGACATCTTTATGCAGACAAACAGCAAACGGATTGAAATGGTGATGAAACATTGCTCTTTCCCTTCTTTACCAAGACCTTTATGCACACGAACAGCAAACAGATTGAAACGGTAATGCAACAACAATTGAATCTAACTCACTTCAACCTTAGTATTTATTGGTTTTGATATTCAGGATCACTATCTCTCTCAGGTCCGTTCTTTCCTTTAGTGGTAATTATGTTCTAAAGTGCATTTGTTGTTCGTCGACCAATCACAAGCTTCTCCCAAAACAGATTTGACTTTAAACAGTTCAAAATATTTCTTGAAATTAAATTATTATTTTATTTAATTAATCCAGGAATAAAATAACCTGTAGATTCTACTTAAACTATATTCTCTTTGCCTTTTTTACTACGACCAGACATCTTTATGCAGACAAACAGCAAACGGATTGAAACGGTGTTGGAGGTTCTACTGTAATATAATCATGATAATATCAACCTATTTTAGGTATTAATAAGAATATTAACTCCCTGTTTTTCACATAACATATAATTTACTACACTTTGTATTTCATTAGCTCAATTAAGAAATGATAGTTGTTTTTTTTTTATTAGTATAAATAAACTCTCGTATTTTTCCTTTCGTCTTTAGCCTTGATTGATTTTTTTTTTTTTTTTTTTTTTTAAGCAATCATATTACTGATAGCTTTTTTTTATTGATAACGAACTAATATTCTATAATACGAAGCAAGTACGCCTTATTGTATGGTTATCACATTTGTGATAACATTGTTTTGTAACTACTACATTTTTTTTAATATGTTCTTTATTTATAATACTATATTTATTGTGAACGATTCATAAAAATAATTTCTAAACATTATGGAGTATTCATTCTTCATTTTTTTTTTTTTAAATTTAAAGTAATTTATTTATATATAACAGAAAAAACAAATGTTCAAAAGAACAAAAATATATGTAATAAAAACAAAAACAAAAAAAAAAGCTCAAAGTCAGTTGAAAGGTTGCACTATCGTAATATTTGCTGGCCCTGAAAAGGGCCTTTTTGTTTCATGATAGAAGACTACTTCTCGGCTAATCTGTTATGTTGAGCCAGACTAGAAGATTCGGTTTTCGTCCTAACGTACAGGTCGTTAAAAAAACATTTTAATAACGCCTTTCCTTTCTTATTCAGTCTTACATCCTTCTGAAATTGCTTCTTTGAGCTTACATGATGTATTTTAATTGTGCAATTCTTCTTTTTCTTTCTAAAAACATCCTGCTTGGACTTCCCGTATGTCTTACTGTCTTTGCTGTCAGTCCTAGCAGACATCTTTTGACAGAATGAACTCTACTGAACTGAGGAACCCTTAAATATCCTAGCCACGGATTCTGAGATATAAAAAAACGGACTTGACTGAGATAGGGATAAGTCACACAAGATTGAACAAATCTATAATGTATTAACTAAAGATTTAAGACTCTTTATTGTATAATTTCAAAAAGAAATCCATTGCTTTAAATGTTCAGTTATTAAACTTCTTTAAATAAAAACTATTAATGTAAAATTTAATTATAATTTCCCCCCAAAAAAAGCTTCTCTGATGATCGAACAGTTTCCCTTCAATTAAACTCAAATCTCTTCGAGAAGTTTGTTGAATAAGAACGAATGCTAATGTAATCTTTGACTATTTTAAAATTCTATACAAGTACGAACAAAGCTATATTAATAAAGATACAGAGTAGTTTTATAACAGTTCATTTATTAAAATTTAATTGATTAAATCTTAACTCGAAAACTTTACAAATATAAAATTCTCCTGCAAAATTTAAATATAAAAATATTAATTTATAATGAAGCTTAGGGAACTAGATTGTGATTAATATTAAATAGAAAACTAAAATTGAATAATGCTGGTGTTAAAAGTTGAAAGTGATGAATTAAGATGGCAACGAATGACTATGTTTTGGCCTTTGACTATTTATTTAGACTGCTAATATGTTATATATAATTATCAAGGGTTGGGTACAAATATACTGGTAAACGACAGAAAGAAAAAACACATGTACAATTAAGTAATTTAGATAAAAGAAAATTGATATTTTTTTGATTCCTCTTTATATAATTTCTTTCTTCAGATAATGAATTATATTAAATTTAAAACTTCCAGGGTCGGTAGCAAATATCTATCTTGTTACTATGTGTTGGCGTCAATGTTTATTAATATAGATTTTAAAACTCGATCAATTTAGTTTAAGTAAGTAAATATGATTTTGTTGTATTTACAATATTTATCCAAATACTGTTAGCTGACGTTCAATGAAAAAAGAACAGTATTGCATGTTTGTTTGTTTCTATTTTCTGTTTTCTATGCATCATTAATATCATTATATTTTGATATTATCTCATCATTCTCAGTTTTTAAATGTTATTTTATTTCATCATTAATTAAATTGAAAAATAATTTAACTCCAAGAAATAAATTGAACAGTTTCTTTTCTTTTAAAGTCAAATCTATTTGATGAAACTCTTTTAATATGTATTTTTGTTTTTTGCTTTTTTTAAATTGTTATAATAATAATAATAAACAGCCTTAAATCTTAAGTTAATACCTTATAGATATGTTAAATCTCTTGTCCGGCATATACCTATCTCAGTCAAGTCCTTTTTTCCATATCCCAGAATCCGTGGCTAGGGTATATAAGTGTTCCTCAGTTCATTCTGTCCAACGATGTCTGCTCGAACTGATGGTAAAAGAGGAAAAAACACCTGGAAGAACCATCAGGTTGAACATCGACAGAAAAGGAAGAGGAACTGCACAGTCAAAGTTAATATGGGAAGCTTCAAGAATCAAGTTCAACAGTTTCCAAGACTGAAGAAGAAGTCAAAAATTATCATGAAGTGTTTTTTCAATGATTTATATATAAGAACGACCACCGAATCATTTCGTCTAGGTCATAACAAGCGAAAGTCATCATTAGCCGAGAAATAGTCATTTCTCAAATAACATCCTCAAACAAAAAGGCTCTTTTCAGAGCCAACAAATAGTACGAAAGAGCAACCTTTCAAATGATCTGTGTTTTGTTTTTGATTTTTAACAAAGCAATTTAAAATTTCAGAAACAAATACTTTCAACTAAAAAAAAATAAATATTAAATATTCTTCAATATTTAGAAAGTATATTTGTCATAAATAAAAGAGAATTTACACCATTAAAAATAAAAGAATAAAAGCTATATTTTATAAATATGATAATCATGAAAAAGGCATTTCTGAAATGTTTTCATTTGAAACAACAGTGGAATAAAATAATAGTAAAATCCCAATTTACTCAACTATTTATTTATTTATTTATTTATTTATTTATTTATTTATTTACAACGTAAACCCCAAAAATTCTTTGAACTTTGTGGCAAAATTATTTTAAGTTAATAGATAAATATTTTAAGTATTTAATCCCTTCCACTTAGCCTCTGATATCAGAGAATTCGAAAATTCCTGATTATCTATTGAGATTAGACCCAAATTATTCATCTGTTAATAGACATTCAACAAATTCTTCTGCTTCAAGATAGAATGTAGTAATTTTTGATTATTTCAAATAATATTATCTTTTGTGAATTTTAAGTGTGAAACTGTATTACGGGTAAAAACGTTATAATTCAGAAATCACAACATTTTTTAGTATTTGTCCATGGTAATTGAATTTTAACTTATTTCTATTCCAAAGTAGCCAATATTGACTTTGCTAAAACTCCAAACTGACATTAGTCAAATAAAACTGATTAAAATTTTATTCAATTTTTTATTGATTTTTTGTTAATTTCAAAAAAACTCTTAATATTAAAAACGAAATGCTTTGAAAATACAAAGTTTGGTGAGTGTAGGAGGCAGGGAAGAAGAGCACAAAGACTCTAAGTCTATTTTCTACTTATAAAAATGGTATCTATCTCCTATTAAAAGCTTTTGAAACACTCACAAATTTAGCTATAAATATATGTATCCTTTCCTCAATATAAAATAAACGTCAGTGATCACGTTTTTGGATGAAACTGAGCACAGGGGATTATTCAATTGCAAATTAATGTTTTTGAGCCCAACTACAAACAAAGAAATTGAAATAAAAATATAAGAATTCCTATTCCGTAAGTTATACACAACAAACTAAAAATGAATTGTTAAAAATTCATCATCCAACGTTTCGTAGACTGTTGTATAGATGTACGAAACTCCTTTGGATGCTAATCACACATACAATTATTGAAAAAGAATTGCGGCTGTTCTGTCACTCGCTTTGAACACAAACATTTCAAACTGCAGAGGAAATCTCGAATGTTTCCATGGTAAAAAAATACAAACACCTATTTAAGCACTAGATATTTAAACAGAACACCGACCTTCGGCTACGAAGAAAGCACTTCGCTGCGGACCGCAAGCAACAACAACAAAAATGTATGGAAATATCTTTATTTACAATCCAGAAATCATTTATTTAATATTTGTTTCGTTTAAAATTAACCCAAGCTATTTCACTTATGTTTGATCAGTTATTTAATCAACTCTTTCGAAAAGATTTGTTGGCCCTGAAAAGGGCCTTTGTTTATGATGTTTTAGGCTCGTTGTCCTCGGATTCTTCTTGCCAATTGGATATCTTTAGGCTTGATGACACGCTTAGTTTGGAGACCTATCAAATAAGATTGGCAGGCTATTCTTAAAGCCATAACTTCATATCTCTGGAAGCGACCATTGATCTTGAAAGCCTCGGTATTGTGTCGAACCAGGCGATGGATAGTCTGCATACGGATCAACAACTGAATGTTCTTCTGGTAAGGACGGATCTCTCGAAGGGAAAAGGTACAGGGCTTGAAAGGACGGGATTTCTTTACTCCGCCATTGATCTGAGGAATCTTACCAACAGTCTTGGTAGCTGGTTGTTTACGATGAACTCTGCCACTGGTCGACACACAAACAGTCTGCATTGTACGGCCCATCTTCACTTAACACTAACGCAAGCAGTGAATTTACAACACAAATGCAAGAGAAATTCAGATTCACCGCCTTTTATAAGAGCCAGTGATGGAAGCGCACCTGATTGGTCGAACTCCAATCTCTATGAGGAAGCTCGTGATTGGCTGAATGATAATGAACGCCACATTTGCCATTTAAGGTAAGAACGGACCTGAGAGAGAGAGAGAGAGACAGAGACATTTGATAAGGTCCAAGTGAGATAGATTTACAAAATCCTTTGCAATGATGGTTTGGTTATAATAGATATTAAATAATTTCAATATTTCTCTTCATTAGCTTTTCATTCAAATTTAAGAGAATCCCATTTCAATGTCATTAAGTTATCAAATTCTAACTAATTTTAGTGCATTAAATATAGTTCTTAACCGCAAAACAAATTATTATAATAGCAAAACAATCAATAATTATTGTGATTTTAATTTAAAAGTATAGGCTACTGAGGTTTTATTTATTTTTGTTGTTTTCACTTCTTTTTACTTTGTGTCCTATTATTTTTATTGTTCAATCTTATTTGTTTAGGTATCCTAATAATAAAATCCTTTTTTTAAAACAAAATTCCAATTGAATAGGAAACAAAGCAAAAACATTCAAAAAAAGTCAATATTTTTATTTATTAGTTTTAGTGTATTTCTTGATCTTCGAAAAAAAAAATTACCGTTAACTTGCAATTTAGCGATGATTAATAAGAACGTAAAACAAATATCACCTGGAAATTTTCAGGGAATTAAAATAGACAGTGTATATGAGACCATCCGTCCACTCCGTATAAAAGAAGGAGAAATTGATTTTATTGGAAATAATGAAAATATTGATAATTAATGGAAGTATGCTTTATTGACTGATGACCGGAAATGGACGAACCAGCCCTACATTGTGTGTTTGGAAATGAAGGCGACTTAAACATAAAGAAAACACGATTCTTGTAAACAAAACATTTATAAACTGTTTGTTTCAAAATGCCTCCTTTGACCATGAAGTGATTTTGAAAATATGATAAAAAACAAAAAATATTCGCTAAGTTGTTGGGGACTTGAGTTGGGTTTATTTTAACAGTTGTTGAAAATCAATTGATTTGTTTTTAAGTTGCAGAGAAAAATTCTTTTAAGTTTCTTCCGTTAAGAAAGATGTTCCAAATGAGCACCGTTTTCTGTGATGATAGCATTTGTTTACGTACACAGGAAGCATTTATTTTAATTACATTTCTTGGTTTAAGTTAAACTTCCTTTATAAGTAAAAAAAAAAAAACTTTTATCTAAATATTCTACTTTTGAATCTTGTAAAGAATTAAAGGAGGAAAAGAAACTCAGTTACTTCATTGCTCTTTCTAAGAAATTCTGGACCTGAAAACAACCTTTTGATTGATTTGAGAATTTTACTTCATCTTGGAGTTGTTTTCTTAACTCCTTCCTCATGTTTTGGTGTTTTAGGTTTCGAATGTGTTGTATTTTTTTTTTTTTTTTGAGGGGGTGGGTGGAAGGTTTTTTTTTATTGACTTTAGGGTACGAAGTAGCATTGAGTGATTTTCTTTGGCTTTATCTTTTGTGAGGCTTTAGCTTTTGTAGCATCGGAACAAGTTTCTTTAACATCGGCCATGATTTACAGAACAAAGAAACTCAAGAATTCAATTCGGCAAAAGAATCCAGTGAAATAGTAAAGAGACAAAATGCATTACGTTACAAAAGACGTTTTGCTTTCATAGGAAAAGATGAATAGCGGACCACGTAGAGAGCGCCTTTCTGAAGCTTCCATAGACAACGAATCAAATATATGTTTATGAAAGGTTTTCAACAATTTTTTTAAGTGTTTTACACTACTAGTATTTACACTACAAATTGTATCAAAACTTTACAATGACAATAGTAAAATTAAATGGAATATTGCTGTATAGTTCTCTATAGGTCAAACAAGGAGGTGTTATATTAATATGATTTCCTTTTTAGTAATTTACGACATTCTTATACCACAGAAAGAAAATGACTCAAAATCATTTACTCAACATCTGCAACTTTTGATTACAAAGACAAGCAGAAGAATCTCATGATTAATAGTTGAAGATTGAATTTTGGAAAATTAGAAAATTCACGTTCTTAGTAATTATTGTTAAATTTCAAGTTAATGATAATTTTTTTTTTCGAACATCAAAAAGTATACGGAAATTATTAATGAATTTTTAAAATTGACATTCTTTTCAAAAATATAAATTAAAATCACTATTATTATTGATCGTTTTGTTAATTTAATAATTTCGTTTATGGATAAGGACTATATTTACTCAACTTAGCCTATATTAATTAGGATTGAATAACTTAATGACATTGAAATGGGATGTTCTCTTCAATTTTAATGAAAAGCTAATGAATAGAAATATTGAAATTATTTAATATCTATTATAACTACACCATCATTGGAAAGGATTTTGGAAATCTAACTCAATTAGCATTTATAGCTTTCATGTCAATTCTCTCTATATCTCTCTCAGGTCCGTTCTTATCTTAAATGGCCAATGTGGCCTAAAGTTCGTTCATTGTCATTCAACCAATCACAAACTTCCACAAAGAGATTCGAGAAAGAAAGAAACCAATTTAATCAAAAGACACTTCTTAGAATTTTTTTTAGAAAGAGTATTGAAATGGCTGAATTTATTTTTCTTTTTTAATTCCTTACAGGATTGAAAAGAAGAAAAATTAGATAAAACATAAAAGTTATTTACATCTGGAAAAACTCTTTTATTTATTCCTCATATTCATAACAAAAAAATAAATAGAATAGTTTTACATTATTTATAAATCGCTGAGTGTTTATTGTTTTAATAGATAAACATTATTTAGACAATTAATAAATAAACTCAAAGGATTGAATTAAAATTAAAATAAGTCAGTCCTATAAAAGTAATCTTAGGTATTCAATAATCATTAATCGATTTGCTATTAGTATTATCATTTTCCTTTAAAAATAGTTCAAAACAACCGAGTGTTCATTTACAAAAGAAATAACGCCTCCAGAATGGTGGTGACTCCTTCACCAGTCTCCTTCGAAAACTTGTTAGCGGTTGTTAGTATTAATATTAGTATTGAAAACAAGTGAATTTCTGTTCTTTTAATATTATTTACAATAAAACAAATTTAATTCAATTTACTAATGATGGAAATAATTATACAATATATATTCCTCTACTGAATAAACAAATGAAATGAGTTATAATTAAATAAATAATTCCACTATAAGTTCAATAACTATTAATTTCTTTCTTTCTTTCTTTTCTTTTTCCCAGAACGTGCAAATACAGTTAAATTGCAGAATAATTTTAATTTAAATATTTAGGACCATTATTTTTTTTTTCTTATTTACGTTGGATGGTGAGTTTTTAACAATTCATTTTTAATTTGTTGTGTGTAACTTATGGAATAGGAATCCTTATATTTGTATTTTAATTTCTTTGTAGTTGGGCTCAAAAACAATAATTTGCAAATTAATAATTCTCTGTGTTCAGTTTAATCCAAAACTCGATCACAGACGTTCATTTTACATTGAGGAAAGGATAATCATTGCTAAATTTGTGAGTGTTTTATAGTAGATAGATAGCATTTTTATAAATAGCAAAATAGACTGAGGGTCTCTGAGCTCTGCTTCTCTGCCACCCACATTCACCAAACATAAACAGGAGATTATATTTTCAATGCATTTCGTTTTAAATATTAAATTTTTTTTTTTAAATTAATAATAATCAATAAAAATCAGAATAAAATTTTCATTAGTTTGATTTGACTCTAATGTCCAGTTTGGCTTTTCAGCAAAGTTAATGCTGGCTACTTTTGAATAGAAATAAATTAAAATACAATTACCATGGACAAATACAAAAAAAATGTTGTAATTTTCGAATTACAACTTTTCTACACTTAAAATTTACAAAAGAAGATAATTTGTTCTACATTCTATTTTCTTGAATGTCTTGTCACCACTTGCGCCTAAGAATTTGATTCATAAGATTTATATATCTATCCTGAAGTTAATGTAAACAGTAAAATTCCAAGTTAACTTATTTAATAGTTAGGATACATTTTATCATAATAATATCCTTGGACCTTATTATTTATAGGTTTTGAAATCAAAGGTCACATCTCTCTTAGATCCATTCTTTCCTTTAGGCGGGAAATGTGGCCTAAGTTGAATTATAGCAAAATAAATAAATAAATACGTTTTGCAATACGCTTGAAGATAAACATCTAATCTAAATGTTAAATGTTAAATTGCTAATTTCTTTGTGGAAATAAATAAAAAGGATTATTATTCTAAACTCCATTTAAATTAACATCGGAAATAGCTAATTTCTTGTTGGGTAATTAACGGTAAATCTTTTTCGGCTTATCCTACCACTATTCAGTTATTTCAACATATTTCAAAATCCGTGGCACAGACATAAGAGGTTTATTTCATTCTGTGTCTACCTTAGGATCGAGTGAAACATGTCTTCTCAGACTAACGGCAAAGCAACTGAAGGCTCAGCCGAAAGAAAAGAAGAAGAGGAGGAGGAAGTAGAGTTACACCATCTACATTTATAAAGAAGTGCATCAACTTCACTCTCATACTGGAATCTCCACGAAGGCCATGGTTATGATCAACAGTTTCGTCAACGACCTGTTCCAGAAAATTCCCGCCCAATCTTCTCATCTGATTCATCAAAACAAAGAGATCTACTATCACCAGCCGAGGAATCCAGACAGCAGTTCATCTATTACTACTTGGAGAATTAGAAAAACATTCTGTGAGTGAAGGAACCAAAGCAGTTACTAAATACACGAGCACCAATAAAAGAATATGATTAGACAAAAAGGTTCTTTTCAGAGCCAACAAATAGTACGAAAGAG
>JAFIDM010018119.1:0-12605 GCA_023159025.1 Thereuonema tuberculata
GCTTTAACTCATCACGCTGAAACCACAGAGAGAAACAAATCACACGATTGAAAATGCGATTATTCAGTTGGAAACATTTCTTCTGCTTTCACTCATCACGCTGAAACGGGTGAGCCGATTTCTACAGAACTTGGTATGAAACTTATTAATGGTTCGATTTAAAATATTTATATTAATGTAATTTAAATAATAAAAATAGGATTTTTGGATCTTTACCCACTCTTCTCCAACACATAGTAACTGAGTGTCCTTAATATTAGCATCAAAAATGGCTTTCATTAACCATAAAGATTTAAACTTGAAGCATCTAAATCAAATCAAAATTAAGCTAAATATGATTATCTTTTAAAATATAGATTCTATAACTGAAATTCCATGGAATCGAAAGAGACATTGTTTAATTTAGATTTATTATTTAAATGAACTGAAATTATGTCTTTATTACTAAATATTTAAACTAAGGAATTTTCTTATTTGTTTTCAGAATCATTGTAGAAGGGTAAACAGAACAAAAATTATCAAATGACACTGAATCAATTGTGTTCCTTTTTTTAAGGCTGTAAATAAGAATAATATACAACTATAAATATAAATATTGATCTTAAACGTTTTAATTTTGATTTATAAATAAAATAGAAATAAAATAATAATAAAATCGTTCGAACTGTTTTATTAAAGGAGGTCACTTTTGAGAAATTGACGAATGGAAACAAAACAACTCGAGTTCATGTTTTTTAAATTGAGTCCCAAATTAACATTTTCCAAATTTTAATAAAATTCTTTCCCAAACGCTTTAGCATTGGATTGTAGAATGGGAGGGGAAGTTTTGCAGGAATGAGAAATAGAGACTAAAATAACCGGACTCATTTTTTAAATTTAGAGCATTGCAGGAAATTCTAAGGACATCGGTCTAATCGTTTTAGCGTATGATGCAATTTGAAAAAAAAGAAAAGAAATGTTGAAGTTGAACAGAAAGACTTCGGAAGCACTAGGGAAACACGTTTTTTTTTTTAAGAAATGTTAATTAAAGATGTTCTACTACAGACCATGAAGGACTTGGAACAGCCCTTTTCGACCAATAGGGCTATCAGCATTTGACAGAGGGCTTGGTGGACACTAGGATCCGCCTGGATGACAAACAACCGTGGAAATAGTCTTCATTTATTTTCTCTGATAAAAAGAAAAGACAGAAAATGAAAGTTTCATTTGAGAAGTCACTGAAATGTTGAAGTATTTCATAGATATTTATTTTTGTACTTTCTGAGGAAAAAAACATAAAAGAAATTTTGCAAAACAAAAGAAACTTTTCTTGATAAATTAAAAAGAAACAAACAATAACTCAGAAATACTTAAAACTATTTAATTTTCCGTGACAAGAATCGAACCTGCAACCTTCTAATCCGAATTCAGACGTCTTAGCCATTAGACTATGGAAACTAGCTCGGAGTAGGCAGATATTATTTTGTACACAAAACAAAACAAAACAAAAAAACAGGTGAAGTTTGAATTTTTTTAATACAATACTTTAATGTGGATTTTTTTTATATTACATTGGTTCTTCAAAGCCACCGCACATATAAAAGGTTAAAAATAAAGTTCTTCTTCTTCTTACGAGTTTGGCCTATTATGGACCGCGGGAAACAATTGACTAGATGATTCCTCTCCTCCCAGTATTTCTTCATTCTCTCACTCTGCTTCCGCCTTCCATCATCTGACCAGATTACTTTGGTCCTCGTAGTTTGTTTATCCTGGAACCCCCTGAATCCATTAACTCTCATTCTAAACATTTTCCTATTCCAGATCTCTTCTGAAGTAATCCCAACTTGTTCCATGTCTCTTCTAGTTTCCTCAACCCATTTAGTCGTCGACTTTAAGTTGGTGATATAGTCGAAGATCTTCTTAGTTAATCTAGATTCGCTCATCCTTACGAGGTGACCATAAAATATCAGTCTTCTCTTACGCATCGTGTCTGTAATCTTTTCCACCCGTTTGTATAAATCTATATTTTTCCTCTTCCTCCATGTACCATCCTTTCTTTTTTCCGGTCCGAGTATCTTCCTTAAAATTTTTCTTTCTCTCTTTTCAAGTTCCTCTATTTCCCCTTTTTTGTTTAAAATTAGGCATTCTGAACTGTAGATCCCTTCCGGCTTGACAACTGTGGTATAGTGTCTGAATTTTGCATTGTAGGAGAGAGCTTTTTTGTTATATATATACACTGCACTAACCTGTACGCCAGTTCCAACTTACTGATGCGTCCTTTGATTGCCTCTTTATCAAGACCATTTGGCTGGATCCATTCTCCTAGATACTTAAATTTGTCAGTTCTTTTAATCTTTCCATATCTTGTATTCAGATGTGTTTCTATGTTATGTTTGTATTCCATATATTCAGTTTTCTCATATGAGATCTTGAGTCCTGTTTTTTCTGCGATCTCGTGCAGTTTTTCAAGCATTATCTTGGCATTTTCCCTCTTATCTGTTAGTTGCCAAATCATCAGCGAATGCTAGACACTCAACTTTTAAACCCTTCTTCTTCGCACCTAAACAGATTCCTTCAATTCCGCCTTCTGCCATGGCATTCTTCCATGTTCTCATAATTTTTTCCAGTACGATATTAAACGGAATTGGTGAAAGTCCATCCCCCTGCCTAACTCCTGTCTTAATCTGAAAGGGCTCCGAAATTTCCTCCTGAAATTTAACTTTAGAGACAGTATCTATTAATGTTTGTCTGATGATAGATCTTGTTTTTTTATCCACGCCGAATTCTTCCAAGACATTGATGAGCGTCTGACGGTCTATCGAGTCATATGCTTTTTTGAAGTCGACGAACGAAATCACTGTGTTCTTACCCCTCAACGCTCTTATACTCAGGATGCTTTTGAGACAAAAAATTTGTTCCACACAGGATCTTCCCTTTCTGAAGCCTCCCTTATATTCTCCAATCTGATGATCCACCTGTTTTTCCACTATGTAAAGTAAGGCCTAGGAGAGTATCTTGTAAGAAACAGGTAACAGTGAAATTCCTCGGTAGTTGTTAGGGTCTGTGCGGTCACCTTTCTTGTGGAGCGGATGTATCAGAGCACATTTCCAATCCCCTGGTATTGTTTCTTTTTCCCAGAGATCGCAAATCAGATGATGCAAGCTTTCTACTGCCCTATCTCCTCCGAACTTCCACATTTCTGCAACAATACCATCCTCCCCTGGTGCTTTATTATTTTTCAGTTCTTTAATAATACTTTTTATCTCAATGAGGCTTGGTGGTTTTGACAGTGGGTTTATGTCGTATGGCTTCTTGAAGTCGAGTCTTTCCGACGGTGCTTCGCAGTTTAGAAGGGTTTCAAAATATTCCGCCAAAAGTTGGCAGTTCTCTTTGTTACCTAATGCAAGGGTACCGTCCTGTCTTTTAAAACAGAGACTTGGAGGCAGTTACTGTTGTAATTCTTCCTTAAATGTTTTATAGAATGTTCTAGTGTTATTTCTTTTGAAATTTTCATCCAAACTTTCCAGTGGGGTTTTATCATATTTTCTTTTTTCTCCTCTGATGATCTTTGCAGTAATTTTCCTTTGTTGACTGAAGTCATTCCATGTTTCCTCTGTTCGGTTGGAATACCACCTTTTCCAGGCCCTTAGTCTATCGTTGAGGGTGTCGTCACACCTTTCGTTCCACCATCTGTGTCTCCTTTTCTTTTTCGGTTCCTGCAAGTTTTCGGCTGTTTTTGTTAAAGATTCCTTAATTTCTTCCCAGTTGTTCATATTACACTTTGATAAGCTTTCTCGATATGTATTTTCATTTCGTTTGAGACTTTCTATGTCGATCCTTCTTCTGCTTCCAGCTTTGTTACGGAGTCTATTCGGCTGAAATTTCGTTTTAATTTCCAAAAGATAGTGGTCTGTATTGATGTTCGTACTTTTCCTCACTTTTACGTTCAGAATTTCACTTCTATTGGTAGTTGTTATTGCAACGTGATCTATCTGAAATTCTCCTAACATTGGATTGGGGGATAGCCACGTCTTCTTCTTCTTTGGCAGTGCTCTGAAATGTGTAGACTTAAGTTTTAGATTAAATTGTCTGCAAAATGCTATTAGTCTCTCACCGTTTCTGTTTGTCCTCTTATGGGCTGGATATTCTCCTACAGTCATTCTGTATTTCCTCTCTTTTCCTATCTGTGCATTAAAATCCCCAACCAAGATCTTAACATTTCTGCGGGGAATCTTTGATGTTTCGTCTTCCAGTGTTTTCCAGAATTTTCTACCTTCTCTTTGTTCCTTTTGTTGTCTTGATTTTTAGGGGCATGGGCATTGATGATCGTGTAGGTTTTATTTCCGCATCTGAAAGTTAGGAATGAGATTCTTTCGGATGGTGAGGCAAAGTTTGTGATTGAGTTGGCTAAAGTCTTCTTGACCACGAAGGTTGTCCCTAAAATTGGTAATCTTCCATTTGAGACCTTGTGCCCCGGTTTGCCCTTGTATATTCTGAAGCCATCCGATTCCATTGTGTTATCATCTGGAAACCTCGTTTCTTGCAATGCCAAAATATATATGTTCCTTTCTTCTAAAACTTTGGTTAGTTGTTTTAGTTTTCCTGTTTGGATGAGAGTGTTTATATTTATATAAAAATAAAGTTATTTACAATAAAAAAACCACTACCGGCTTCTCGAGCTTATGAATTTGCCCGCATCGTCAGGTGATACATTCATACGCTTCATATTTCTTAATAAGTAAACCTCACATTCAGCTGCAAAGAAATCAAATCGTAAACCAATCATAAAGCTAATCATGAAAGCTAATTTACGACGAATGAAACAACTTTCAAATAATATACAGCTCAAAATAACTACGATGTGCTCCATTTTGCATATAGAAGATACGACTATAATTATTCTCTCCAACGAAACCGACAATGCAAAAACCTAGCCATGTTAAGCATGAAAAAATGGCCCATTCAACAACATTACATTAACAGAGTGGTGAACGACACTAACATCGAATTCAAGAATTACCAATTACAAGTTATAGGGAAAGGACTTAATTTCAATGTTTCAACGAAGCAAATTAACATTTACGAAACTATTTCGGTTATTGAATCCCAATTATGCCATGTGAAGGATAAAAAAGTTGCAAACAAGATGAGGGCTAAAATTGGCAACTTAGTTTATAAGACTAAAATATCAAAGTGTTCCTTATAACCTATCACTCTTTGGAATCCATGGACTGAAAGATATACGTCAACGCAATGAAATGAAGATTATTAAAGCCGACAAGGGTGGAAAGATTGTTATTACCAATACTAATGAATATAAAAAAATGGAAAACACATTTATTGAAGCTACAGAAGGTATATTGGCCCCTAAGATAACCAAATGAAAATTGAACAATTAATCCAAAACAATGTAAAAATAATAATGAACGATAACGTTATTACTTAGAATATTCTATATACAGTGAAAACTCGATTAACCGTCACCGTCGGGACCGGGACTGTGACGTTTAACTGAATAGACGGATAACAGAAATTTCACAATAAACATGAACAGTAACGAAATTTCAATGCTGGTTTGGGACGAAAGGCAAATAATAAATTAATACAAAGAAAATCTTTCGGTAACAAATAGATATTGTCAAACATCAAACAAATAATAATAATAATAATAATAGAAACATAAAACAATACTAGATAATAAGGTTTATATGTTAAAGCTGTAATCATTCATCTTCTTCTGTTTCTTCGAGGCTCGTGCTTTTTTTGCTGCAATGTCCAGTATTTTACGGAGAAATAGGTTTTGCGAGCGATGATAACAGAGAATGACGGTTAAAAGAGTGACGGTTAATCGAGTTTTCACTGTATATGGAAAAATCATTGAAAGAATTCCAGTTAAAATTACAACCAAAGTTACATAAAGAAAAGAATGACAATGGAACATTTAAAAGTGAGGCCAATTACAGATTGCACTAACACTGTAATAAAAACTATTGATCATCCGCTCACTAAAAAATTACGAACACTTAATATCAAATCAAATTATGTAATTGCTAACAATGTAGAGTTCGTTAAGAAACTAAAAGAAGTTACAATTAATTAGGAAAGAGATACTATTTTTTTCATTGGATGTAATAGCATTGTTCACATCAATTTCTACTGACCTTAACAAAAAGCTCTCGATTTTCATTTTTAAAAACAGAAATTAAATTCCAATAATGATTTAAGCTTTAAACGACATATAATGCAATTAATAAATCACATTACCAAACTTCAGATATTCGAATTTAACAATAAATTCTATGCACAAACCAAAAGCATCTTCAAGGGCCGTTCTACTTGGGCTATTATAGCATAATTAGTTATGATATACGATATAGAAGAGAAGGCCGTTGAATTGCTTAATGAAGGCGTATGATATCGCTTCATAACAGGTATGACCGTATCCTTGTGGTTTATAAAACAATACCGGAAGGTATCAAAAATATATTTGAAATTATACATGAGGATATAAAATTTCAGATCGAATACGAAAATAATGGTAAAATAGCCTTCCTAGACCTACTTAGTATACATATAGCTATAGAATTAGCCACTACAGTATATCGGAAAGCTACTTATTCAGGGATTACCATCAATTATAATTCATATGTGCCATATTCATCCAAATTAAATATAATCAACATGCTAATTGTGAGAGCATTTCGCTTATGCTCAACAGAGGCTTTATTTAACAATGAGCTTAACAATGTTGTTAAATAATTAAGAGAAAATGACTTTCCTAGCCCTTTCTAAAATAGATGAATTGCACACACTATTAATAGAATTTATAATAATGATTTCGATAATAGCAAAAAGAAGATCAGTGGTTACACTTCTATATCATATCATAAAAAACTTCATATAGAAATTACCGCCGAAACTAACAACACTATTAAAAATAAGCTTCACAAATCCAACAATGAAGATACACTAAGTAGTACCTACGTAATATATGCACTAAAGTGCTAAAATCATAATTGCATCTACATTGGAGAGACGAAAAGAGCATTACATATTCGTGTTAAAAAGCACAGTCGTGCTATCAAAAAAGTAGATAAAAATTACTTAATTGCTACTCACGTCCAACAAAGTGGACATATAATAGATTTACAAAATTCACAGATATTAGGTAAAGCAGCAACAACATTAGTATGAAGATGTAAAGAATCCATGCACATTACTTTAAACAATGCTCATAATAACATCTTATTGGTCCAAAGTATAGCACAATAAAAATTATTAATAGATTACTAAACACCCGCTTTTTTGTTTTGGTTTTTTTTGTTTTTGTTTTTCATTCTAAAGTTCTCAAAAACCGCTAAGTTATGAAATATAGTATAATAGAATCTGTTGAAAAAATCTGTAAAATATCGTGTTATCACAAAATTCAAAGTTTTTATTAATTTTTTTTCCGTTTTATTTTTTATTTATTTATTAAAATTTTTTAAAAGATTTTTTACAAAGCTTTTTATTTTCGTATACCCTTACTTCATTATGGTTTCAATCCTGAAGACGATAATCAAAACCTAATATGATTGGTTTACGATTTGATTTCTTTGCGGCTTAATGTGACGTTTGCTTACTTAAGGAACAAGAAGCATGCGAATGTTTCACCCAATGGTGCAGGCAAATTCATGAGCTCGAGAAACCGGTAATGGTTTTTAAATTGTAAATAACTTTATTTTTAACTTTTTATATGTGTGCTGGCTTTGAAGAACCAATGTAACAATGAATACCTTTTTATTTCTGCCTTTCCGGAAAATTGCAGACACAGTCGATTGTGTCTGTAAACTGTTATAGATGCGGTCGAATAAAAATATAGATTGTATTTTATTTTAGACTAAATTATATGCAAATTTCAACTCAATCTGGTCACTAGTTGTCGAGCAAAAAATTTCCAAATGTGTGGAAACAGTGGACTCTGTCGGTATTTTTCCGGATAGAAATAAGTAAATAACCCATTCTACGGTGTTTGAACAGGATGATAAAGTCCGTTTGATGATCCGATCTTCCTTTCGGGAGTTGTTAGGGATGGACAAACGCAATAGCTCCCAGATGGGTCGTTAACAAAAAGAAAGGAGTGAAAGATGCTTTTTATTTTCCAGAAAATAAATTGATCTGAATTATGAGAGAACTCGAACCAGATATTTCTGCGTTTTTCTGCACATTACTCAAATATTCATTTTATATTTTTCATTATTCAAGTGTCTCTTTTTTTACGTAATAAAATCAGATAGAAAAAGAAATTCAAGCCAAATACGATAATTTTTTTTTTCATTACCAGCTAATATTCAGATATACATTAGTTAATTTTTAAGATGTTGACAAATTAAACATTTTATTTGTTTTATACAATTACTTAAGCTTCGTTTGTAATTTCGTCCTACCATTGATAAAATTATCTTGTAATTAGAATTAAAATTAACTAGCATAATAATAATAATAATAATAATAATAATAATAATAATAAATACAGGGATTTGGCAATAGAAACAACACGGCTTTGGATGAAACACACGACAGTGATCCCCATCATCATAGGAACACTTGGAACAATCTCAAAAAATTTTACCAAGTATTTGAACCAATTGCAGTTGTCTGAAATAACAACATCAGAACTACAAAAAACAGCGCTGCTTGGAACATCATCTATATTGCGCAGATACCTGGTGGATACTTAGGTTTCTGGCTGAAACTTGTATCTACTAAAGGCTCCAGTCAGCGAATTTTTGACTGTGTTTCAAAATGTATAATAATAATAATAATAATAATAATAATAATAATAATAATGAGAAAAAATTCTACAGATCCCTTACATCTACCTCTACTGCAACTAACACAAACACTCCCAACAGCGAGGCTTTACATGAATACTGGTCGTCTCTGTGGTCAAACCCTATCCCCCACAATGATAAAGCACCATGGATAACAGAGGAACAGCAACTCACTGAACACTTACCCTGCATGTCCTTCCATGAGATTACTCTCGCAGACATACAGACAGCACTAAAACATGCACACAACTGGAAGGCTCCTGGTGCAGACGGAGTCCAGAACTTCTGGATCAAGAGGTTCACGTCCCTGCATGGAAAACTAGCGCTTACACTCACTGACATAATCCAACACCCAGAACATATGCCTCGTTTCCTCACACAGGGTGTCACATACCTACAGAGCAAGAACACTGAAACAGCGCAACCTGCAAACTACCGCCCAATCACTTGCCTCCCCACACTTTACAAACTCCTCACCTCCTGCCTCGCAGACAAGATCTACACACACATCGAGACATATAACATTCTTTCCGAACAGCAGAAGGGCTGTCGCAGGAATTCCCAGGGTTGTAAGGAGCAACTCCTTATTGACTCGGTAATCCTGCGCCAGGCACGCGCGAAGAATAGGAGCTTACATATCGCATACATCGATTACAAGAAGGCATTTGATTCTGTCCCTCATTCCTGGCTCCTACACATTCTTCATATCTACAAAATACACCCCAAGATCACGGCATTCTTAGCTGCCACGATGAAGAGTTGGAACACAACATTACACCTACGCACCTCTAACACCTCCATCACTACAGATCCCATTCCCATAAGGAGAGGTATTTTCCAGGGAGACTCCTTGAGTCCTCTTTGGTTCTGTCTTGCCTTGAATCCACTGAGCAATATACTAGATAACACAAAACACGGTTATAGGCTTACCACAGGCACTGAGACACCATATAAAATCACACACTTACTCTACATGGATGACATTAAACTCTATGCCACAAACAATGCACAACTTACTAATTTACTACAAGCCACCACACAGTTCACCAAAGACATTGGGATGGAATTTGGAATTGACAAATGCCGCAAGTTACACTTAATACGTGGGAAGACTTCGAATTTGGAGGGTTTTGAACTGGACCATGGTTTGGCCATCCAATCCATGGAACAGGGAGAGACCTACAAGTACCTGGGCTTCCAGCAAGCCCGCATCATTAACAACGCAAACATCAAAAATGCACTGAAGAACACATACCTTGCTCGAGTTCACAAAATCCTCAAAACACAACTCAACGCCAGAAATAAAATTAAAGCTATCAACACTTTTGCCGTTCCCACACTAACATATTCGTTCGGCATAATTCCATGGACAAACACCGAACTCGAAGCACTACAACGCGCAACACGCACTACATTCACGAAACACAACATGCACCACCCCAAGTCCGCTACGGAAAGGATGACTCTTCCCCGCAAGGAGGGAGGCCGAGGACTCATCAACCTCATCACCCTACACGAAAAACAAGTACATACACTTAGGGAACATTTCCACCAAAGAGCAGAAGACTCCTCACTTCACTCAGCCATTGCCAAGGCTGACACACACCTCACACCCCTGAACCTCGAAAACTCTTCTCCAACAGTCACCACCCCTGACTCCCACACTCAGCAGCTGCGTGAATCATGGGCTCGTAAGGAACTCCATGGCAGACATCATCATGAACTCAGCCAGCCTCATGTCGACATGGAAGCGTCGAACAGATGGCTGACGAGTGGTGAGCTGTTTGGGGAGACCGAAGGGTTCATGATCGCAATACAGGACCAAGTCATCTCCACGCGCAACTACAAGAAACACATTCTACACGATGCAAACACACATGACGACAAATGCAGGAAATGCCACACTACGCATGAGACGATCGACCATGTAATATCAGGCTGTCCCCTTCTCTCTCAAACAGACTACCTCCACCGACACAATCAGGTAGCGTCGATCGTTCATCAACAACTAGCACACAAACATTCACTTATTAAGAGCACGGTCCCGCAGTACAAGTACATACCACAAAGCGTATTAGAGTCACCCTCATATAAACTATACTGGGACCGCCCCATTCACACAGACAAAACCATACATCACAACAGACCAGACATCACACTTGTTGATAAGGTCAATAAACAGACCTATCTAATTGATATTGCAGTGCCTATCAGCAAGAACATGCAGAAAACTCACGCAGACAAGATCAGTAAATACACTGATCTAGCACATGAGCTCCAGAAGCAGTGGAGGCAGGATCGAGTACGTGTTGTACCCATCGTTCTGTCTGCCACTGGTCTGGTGCCTCACACATTGCACCACAGTCTCAGCACACTAGGACTTCACAAAAACACTTATGCACAACTGCAGAAGGCTGTGGTACTCAACACTACACGCATAGTTAGGAAATTTATGGACACAAACACACATCCCTAATCATTCTTGCACACATCTTTACACTTGGCAGTATGTGCTCTGGTCCTTGACCCGCCATATTGTTTTTGCTGGGGAAACCCAAGGTTTGAAACTTACAAAATAATAATAATAATAATAATAATAATAATGCCGTGCTGGCATGGCCGTGCGGTCTAGACGGTGGTCTGCCGTTGTGGCCAGTTCGCCAGTACCTGGATTCGAATCCCGGCAGTGGCATGGCTGTTTCTTTCTTCTTCTGTGTTTCGTCCGTTTGACCGTGGGACTTACTCTCTCAGGTGTATCCTCGACGAGAAAGTGCATTCTTTCTCGTCTCTGATTTCCTAGCCTTGTTCTGACGTTGTCAGGAGGGGCTAGCGCGTGGTCCGTTCGGGCCCATTCGCGAACAAACAAAAATAATAATAATAATAAGACTACGAATTTGGAGGGTTTTGAACTAGACCATGGGATGGCCATCCAATACATGGAAGAGGGAGAGATCTACAAGTACCTGGGCTTCCAGCAAGCGCGCATCATTGACAATCAAAACATCAAAAACGCACTCAAGAAAACAGACCGTGCTCGCATTCACAACATCCTCAAAACACACCTCAATGCCAGAAATAAAATTAAAGCCATCAACACTTTTGCCGTTCCCACACTAACATATTCGTTCGGCATAATTTCATGGACAAACACTGAACTCGAAGCACTACAACGCACAACACGCACTACATTCACGAAACACAACATGCACCACCCCAAGTCCGCTACGGAAAGGATGACTCTTCCTCGCAAGGAGGGAGGCCGAGGACTCATGAATCTCATCACCCTCCACGAAAAACAAGTACACACACTTAGGGAACACTTCCACCAAAGAGCCACAACACTCCTCACTCCACTCAGCCATTGTCAAGGCTGACATACACCTCACACCCCTGGACCTCGCAAACCCTTCTCTAACACTCACCACCCCTGACACCCACACACAGCAGCTGCGTGAATCATGGGCTCGTAAGGAACTCCATGGCAGACATTATCACGAACTCAGCCAGCCTCATGTCGACATGGAAGCGTCGAACAGATGGCTGACGCGTGGTGAGCTGTTTGGGGAAACCGAAGGGTTCATGATCGCGATACAGGACCAAGTCATCCCCACACGCAACTACAAGAAACACATTCTACACGATGCAAACACACACGATGACAGATGCCGGAAATGCCACACTACACATGAGATGATCGACCACATAATATCAGGCTGTCCCCTTCTGTCCCAAACAGACTACCTCCACCGACACAATCAGGTAGCATCGATCGTTCATCAACAGCTAGCACACAAACACTCACTTATTACGAAC
>JAFIDM010018120.1:0-12603 GCA_023159025.1 Thereuonema tuberculata
TTTTTTTTCTTATTTTTCTTTCTTATGTTGTTGTACGCACGTTAATTTGATGCATAATATTTTTATGTTGTGCAGTTAAAACCAACTTTTCACAATCATCACATTTCCACCGAAATCCCTTGCATACACAAAAGAAAGTTTTGTAGAAACTTTTGAAAATCCGAATGGAAAAAATTCATCTTCCTCAGTTGTTCTATAATTTTCTTGGGCAGCTGACACTTAGTGCCCACCATACATACAGTGATCCAAGTGCTAGTTCTGAGATCCCTGCAGATCCCTTTCACTCAATACCTCCCTTGAATCTTTCATCTGACCCTGGGCGAGAAAGGGCACAGCGTTCTTGAGGAACATATATTCCAAAAGGTGGCAATTTCTATTTTTTCTCATCAGCAAGTGAGAAGTTAAAACCCAGCAAGTTTTTTTCGCTTTAAGTAGAGACAAATGAAATGCTTAAGATTAAACACGGATCTAAGGCAGCTCTATTATTAAGTTGAATTTATCAAATCCTGAAGACTTGGCAATGCCAAGTGTGTAGTAATGATTTATGCTAAGGGAATTCTATGTCTTTCAATGTTGCAGTGCATACATGAATGTAATCCTATGTCTTTCAGTTCATATATGAATATAAGCTTGCCAAGTCGACAGTTATTGATAGATTTATTTTTTCGTTATGTAACACCTGTTGTTAGATGTCTGATGTAGTTGTGTCTTATACACTTAAGCTATGAAGTTGCTGTTTAGTACCAAAGAAAATATTCATTTAACTCTTTAAGTAACACTGCAAATAGATTTGATATCTCTGTTTGGAGGATCTATAGGATATTTCATACTATGAGCAAGGTAGGACACAAGAATCAGCAGTACAAATTTTTAGTTAAGAGATTATTTTTCCGTAAATGGAGCAAAGATAGTCGTGAAATATTCCAGCTTGGACAAGTTTCCAGTCATAGGGGTTTTAGAATTAAGAAATGCACTTAGAAACAGAACTAAACACTTAAGAAAAATTGGAACAAGTTGCTTCTGATTAATAACTGCTATTGTCAACTCTTTCATTATTGTTAACAGAAAAAAATTTGAATTTCTAACAACCTTATGTAGCAATAGTCTTTGCAGTACAATATCTCATTATATTTTGTGGTGTAATGAGATATTACAGTACATTTTGTGGTGTAAATCTCCAGTTTTATTTTCTGTTACATGAACTTTGTTACAGCCTTTTATATTTGTTTGTCATTTTAATGCAAATTTTTTATGAATATGTATATAGGTATTACAAAAAAATACTATTATCTGCAAACTACAACAAGACTGAATTAAGAAAACCACTAAATAAGAAATCTTTGTAACGATAACTTTGCTTATTAAAAAACAAAACAAAAGAAAAAAACCAAACATCACTTGTTAAGCTATTATTGTTACTAGTTAATTTTAAGCAGTTTCACAGTGACATAGTAAGCTTGAAAAAGAAAGTACTCTTAGCTCTTCAAAACAACTGTGTATTGATGCCAGAGTTGGAACATATAAACTATTTATCAATTGTTTTATGGCTTCCGATGCAATCCTAATCTCTGATCCTTTTGCTGACTGTTGGAATTCGTTTTTCTAAATTCTTCCTTCAATCTATCCACTCAAACAAAATTAAACTTTAAATTTAGACAAAGTATATTTCATGAAGCCATTTGGCTTAATAATCTATGCAGTGCAGCATACCATTACACAAGAGGAACACTTGAGCTGTAAATCTCCAGTCTTATTTTCTGTGCATTTTACATCACTTTGTTACATCTTTTTACATTTGTCTTTCATAACGATGCATACTCTTTTATAAAGTCAAATATAGCGTAATTCTGTGAAGAAAGCATTTACAAAAAAAAAAAAATACCTAAAGCACCATCGACTCCACAATCAGTGTCAATCAATACACAACAACTTTCACTGTTCGGGACATTTGCTCAATGCGCAATAAGTGAACAAATAATTCTCTTAAAGAGTTTCTATATTTATTTTTCTGTGCTAAATTTGGTTTATGCTTTGTGACTTTTCTGTTAATCAGACTCACTTTCTGATGAGTGTTCAGAGTTCAAAATTTTGTTGAGAAACTTTTCAATACTAGTGTGTTTGAACGCTTCATAAGGCTTTCCAGAATGTTTAACTACTTCCAATACTCTCTTCCAATTTGTATATAATCTTATTGGTTTGCTGCCTGAACTCAAACGATCTTTTAGATATGCCAAGAATTCTTGGGGAGAACATTCAAAAGGATGAACGTGATGATTTTTCGGTCTTTGAGTCCATTCATACCAAGCGTCCCAATGTTGTCTATGTAATTCATAGCTATAAGGATTCTCATTCTCTATTAATGGAAGCAGATTCATAGCATTCTCATAGGTAAAACCATGGTTCATAAAATAAGCAATTTTATGATATTGTTCAGGAGTGATATCAGATGAACCGGTTGAAGTTGTAGGTTGTGAGCTTTCATGAGTTTCATTCCTGCTTACAGATTCTTGAAGTGAAGCAGCATTGTAACCATTACAACTTGGATAATTGTTTGGAGACTGACTGTCTGGTCTTACAACAACTTCTTGTGGTTGCGCTGAATGGCCGTCTCTGAGAATGTCTCCTAAGATTTGAAACCAGGGCGTAACAAACTCCTCCATTTCTGTGCGAGTGACAAATTCATTTTCACTGATTGGAGGTGGTTCAGTTGAATTGACTTCTTTCATTATATTGTTGGCATGAGGGGTGAGTTCGCTTGGCTCCATCTTTTACAAATTAAAACTCTTGAATAAACTTTTCCTGCTTGATAAAAGGTGAATCAATCCTTTGGGAACCTGAAAAATAAGAATAGTTTGTTGATTAGTTGACAATTTGATTAAAAGCAATTTCTTCAATTAATGGAATGAAGATATAATGGCAAAACATGTTACCTGATTTCGGGAATTTAAAAATTTTTTCTTTTGATTATTAGATTATGAAATTTTCTTAAAGCGAATAAAATACTGAATGCTACTAAAGCATCGTGTTTGCAGTTTTAATGGGATGAACATCGTAAAAATGAGAAGCTGGTTGGGAGAAAATGAACAGCCCATTTTGATTGTTTATTAGTAATGGCAACATTATAATTAATAAGTTGTTTATCTTGTAAGGCTTATAAATATAAAAATATTAAAACATGCCATTTAATTATAAACATTTCCTTTACAATTAAAAGACCACACTTTTAATTAAAGAGGAATAGGTTTGAAGTAACTATATGTTTGAGATTATTCATTGTCAGGCTTCTTTAGCTCTTTTCCAGACCTGATTTAATTCTTTCAGGAATAGAAATAAGTTCTCTCAGGAAAGGTTTTGGCTAACTTCATTAATTTATATATAATCTATGTACAGTAAACTATACCTTTCTGGTATGGCCGAGTGGTCTAGACGGCCGTCTGTATTGAGGCCGATGTGTCGGAATTTGGTTCGTATCCCAGCATCGGCATGGATGTTACTTTCTCTTTCTGTGTTTTGTCCATTTCTGCGGGTATAGCGTGAGCTGCCTCCTGTAGCGTACCTTCGTCGGCTAAATGCTCCCATTTCTCTCCCCTTGTTGAGGCCAATAGTTTCAATTCTAAGCCCGGGCGTTGGCAAAAAAAATGTACAGTAAACTGAGGAAGTTAATCAAAACTATTCTTGACAGAACTTTCTCAAACAATTTATTATCTCTGTGAAACTTACTGTATGTTACAAAGAGAGGCTTTATGTGCATTGGTGAAGTAAAGATAATAAAATAAAAATGAAAATATTCCATCTTCAGGGACGATACAAGATGAATATGCATGGTGGTAGTTTGTAACTTACCACAATGAAATTGGAGAAACTTCACAGATACCAAACTCTTTTCCACACAGTAAACTATCCACCTCTTTGTCCTTCAATCTTTCCACATAGGACAGTCTTAACTTAATACAGTCTTACAATCCTATCACTGGCTGGCAGAATTATTAAAAAGGAAGGAATTATTCTAATTTCAAATCAAATATAAAAAGATAATAAAGCTATTCGATAAAATGTTATAAACAAAGAAATTAATAAAAACAAATTTACTACTAGAAATTCCTTTCTTCCACGAGTATCATGCTTTACCTTATGTTAACGCCAAATTTATTAATATCTTTAGGTTTAATAGTTTAAGTAAAACATAGATTTTGTAAATCTAAATTAGGGTTCCTTTAAAACAGAAGAAAAACTTATCATTAACTCCCAAAGCCAATATTTTATATTAAACTAAATACTGGCTTTGGGAGTTAATGATAAGTTTTTCCTTCTGTTTTAAAGAAAATGCCTATCACTACTGCTAAACCACCCCACATCATCTCCAAGTGTCTTTATCTTGTGTCGTCCTAAATGTTTGTACCATCCCTGATGATGGAATACGCAAAGTATTCTGAAACTGTGAATATTCTACCTTTTTGAATCTGTTTTATATTTAACTTACCAAGGAAGTGCATTTCATTTTCAATTTATTTTCTTTACTGTATAATATAATAATTTATGTATACCTATTATTCTTTAGGTTCCAAAGATAATAAATTGCTTTTTAGAAAGTATATATGGTGAATCTACGGAAAACCTGTATTTAGTGTCACAGAACTATAAATTGAAAGTGATTGGAAATATTTGTCATTTTTCAGAATCACACATTGAAGTACAAAATACTCAGCCGAACGCGCCCCGTAGGCTTATTCAGTGTAAAAAAAAACCCTTAGAAAGATGCCGGATTATCGGGGTTTTACTGTATATACTATGTATCCATACAATTACAGGAACGTGACAAAAATGATACAATATGAAATTGATTAAGTTATAAATTTTAGAAACAAACAAATCTGTGTTTGGACTAATTGTCGTTCATGTCGTCTGATAATGTATAGGCATATTTATCTTGCCAAGGTACACTTCCTGTAGGTAAATTAAAATATTGCAGAAATGAATTTCTGACAAATAATTCCTGAAACTGACCTGATCCCAGTATGTGACATATTATTAAGGTGACCATTTTTTCTGAAACGAAAAGGAGGACGCAATTAATTGAAAGAAAAAAAATGTTATCAGGGGTTTCAGGGGTATAAACCTATCTGTTCAACCAAAAAAGCTTTGAAACTTCACATTTCAAAAAGGAGGACATTTTCCTCTTCAAACATCAAAAAGGAGGACAGAATTTACAAAAGGAAGACACTTCTCAAGGGAGGACAGACCTTCAAAAAGGAGGACGTTTAGTCACCATAATATTATGTTCACGTTCATCCTCGTCACGAAAACTCAGTAATTCTTCACATACAACATTTAATATACAATCAAATGTGCTTATTGTCATTGGTGTAAAGTTTTTAAACTTCGATTCACCCGATTGTAGCTCCACAATAAATTTTTCCAACGTGCAATGAGCTGTTCTTTTTTGATTTATAGGATGAACCCACATGCGTTCTCGTTTTCCTTCCTTTACAGTTCGCTGTAGCCAGTATACCACATAACAACCCTATCATTGTCAGAATCCATAATGGTGCTGATTCTCCCATTTGCTTGCAGGCAAAATAATTTGTTCGCAAGCATTTGGTGTGTGTCCAGCCTTAGTTCATAAATTATAGTCTTCTATTTACTTATTTCACAATGTTTCCCATGTAAATTCATTACACGTAACCTACGAACAACACGGTTTCAAACTCCACGATTTTCGAGTAATTCATTTGTAAAAGAATAAAATACATATGTTCTTTGATATAAAATTACAGTAGTTAAAAATTTAGAGTAAAATTCTCGTCAATTACGTCAGCGATTAATGAAGTTTTAACCTTTTTAATACTTTTAGTGTTTTAGAATTATATTTTTCCCAATGAATCTATATTACTAAAATCTTTTATTTCTCTGTCTGTCTGTCCGGCGCAATTTTCTGTGAGAATGGAAAATAGAAATAATTTTTACAATGAAACATTCGCGACAGGAATCGAACCTGCAATCTTCTGATCCGAAGTCAGACGTCTTATCCATTAGGCCGCGCGGACTACAACTCTCTTCATATTGTTTTTTGATTTATCTGACCTTCCTTTTCCCCCATCAATAAGGAATGTTTTCAACCTTTTTTTTGAATCTCAAGATTGTTTATTTATTTCCCATCCGTCAGTTTATTTGTAATTCGAAAATGACAATTAGAACTATAATTGCCGAAAAGTTGCAATATTTTAAATATAATATTCTGACTTAACCAAATTCTGTGTGATATTGAAAAATAAGCGCGTGTACATGGAAGATGTTGGAATATAAAAAAGAGAGTCAAGAAAGAAAGAAGCTCTATTTCTATTAGGTAGAATACTGAAAAATCGTTATTTGTAATTCAAAAACCACTGAAAATTATCAACAAATATTACTAAAAATCTTTAATTTTTCTGTCTGTCTGGTGCAATAGTTGTAATTTGTAAAAATAGAAATAATTTCTACAAGTTCACTACGTGAATCGAATATTCTCATCAATTACGTCAGCGATTAATAAAGTTTTAACCTTTTTAATACTTTTAGTGTTTTAGAATTATATTTTTCCCAATTAATTTGACTGAATAATTTATATTTTATATAGTTTTCCAATCTTAAACCAAAATTATTATTCAATTTATTGATTTGAAGGATTTTTAACCAACTGTATCTAGTTATTTTTTCATTATTTTGATTATTTTTTTCTCTAAATGTTATTCATAATTATTTTTTTCTTTAATAGTAAGTATTTTTAATTTTTAAAAAATAAATTTTGGTGAAACCGGAGGGTACAAGCCTTCGACGAACTGTTTTTGATGGCCGCTTCCTCCTCTTGCTAAAAGGCGCATCCACGGGAAATAGGCATATACAAACCATTAAACTGGAAAAATAAACAAAGAAGAAACCTTTTAAGTTAATTCCAAGCATTAACACAACTCGGGAATCCACTGAGAGCACTGCAACTAGCGGTAAACCACCAGTCACCGAACACTGCGATTGGCTTGTACCCTATTCTCCGTTTTAGCCTAAATTTTTTTAGTTTTTTATATTTAACAAAAAAAAAAAAACGTAACGTTTTTTTTTATTTTCAGACTTGAAACGGAATCCCGTTTTTTGTAGTCTCGAACAACACGGTTTCAAAGAACACGGAACCTATTAATCGTGTTCTTCGGGGGTTAGGTGTATTTCGAATATAATTTAATTAGGCCTAAAATCCGACATTATTATCATCACAAGTCACTTCCGTGGACATCTTGTTTTTCTTTTTTTAAAAAAACCCAAAAAAGGATGACCTGAACCACATAAGCGATAGATGTAAGAACGTCAAAAGCAATCAACTCAATTTTTTTGAAAAGGATATCTTGTAATTTAAAACCTATTATTTAGTCATATCGTCTTCATTTACAAAGAATGAAAACATAAAGTGATTTTAAAAAAATATCTTTACTACGAGCACTAGCTTATTAACAAAGTCTTACCAAGGATCGGATTGTAAACATCGAAAGATGGCTTTTATACGTATATATTCAAAATTTATTCGTAGTGATGTTGGGCCTAACTCCTGGTGCCGCGTGAAAATCGAGATGCTAAAGCAACTTCTACAGATTTTAGTGCGGGCCTTGCGAGAGGCATGTGTTGGAAAAGATAAACTAAAGTGTTTACTAATATTGCTGATAATAGTTTAATATTTAAATATTATTTTTTTTTTCATAAGAGAAATGCAAATAGTGAACACAAAATATCCTATGTATTTTATAGACTCGGAAATCCCTGCTTCACTATAATGATATGAAACTCCACAATTTCCAACAAATAAAATAACAACCACTTAACAATCATACTCTAATTCAAACTAACTTTAAACTAGGCGTATATTTTATTACTAGGAACACATAAAAATAAGCAAAAGCAAATAAACGTTTAAATTAATAAAATTACATTTCATTTATACTGAAAAGGAAGAGAAAGAAAATCTTCAATTTTCACAACTACAGTATCAAAGAAGCCGAGTTTTGGATATTTATTATTTTAAATGTAAATCCCTTTGTAACCAAATAACACCTATTACCTATTGAGTAAAGCATTTACTAAATGGAAATTCTGAATTGAAGAAAGTACTGTATCTTAATTAGAATTATATTATGATATTAGCAGCAGTATTTTTCTAATACAACAATTTTAACATTTTTTTTTTTTTTGCATTAACTTTAATGTTAGCAGAAATAGTGAACATAGTCCAACGAATAGAGGTGCTTTACCTTACAAAAGGTCCGGTAGTTCTAATTTTTTGATATGTTGTCTAGGATGGTTAGTAAATGTTTAAAATGCAAAATGCACAATTCCTCCCCCGCAGCGCCCGCCGCCATCTTAAAAAAACAAAAATAATTGATACTTTCTTTAGATTTTCGCTTATAACGTCTGTTTGGTGCATTTTATCTACAAAAGAGTTCTACGCAATGTTGTAGCGAATAGAATTTCCTACAATATGGTTTTTAAATTTTGTTTCTAGGACTGATAGTTACGGAGATATGTTTGTTTTGAAGAAATAAACAAAAACGCACTTTCTGGAAACTTGTCAAACTTCTAACTTTAGGACGCTGTAATTCAGTTATGGCCTATTCTAGGGAAACAAGTATCAGAATAAAATGTGTAGGGAATTTAATTACCTACAAAACGCATGTAAATTTTTTGACCCTACGGAGAGTGGGGTAAAAAAAATCAAAACAACGGAATATTGTGGTTTTTGTTATTGTGACGCACAGAGTATCTAAAAAAAATTCACCAATTACCTTCCAGTGTTGGCTTGAAATTGGAGTGTATACCAACCCTACTTGAGTTTCTGACATGTGGCAGCGCAATTCTCATGAGGCAGGTACTGTTTCACTGGATTACCTACTGTTATCTGGGCCCGTAACCTGTTGGAATCCTAAGCAGAGTGAGTTAAAATGTGAGTTAAAAATGAAGAAACTACACTTTTGGTTGACATGAACTTTTACTGCAAAGAAATCATTGTCATAGAGAACACAATACAGCAGCGCCACTTTTTCTGAACTACTTTTTCTTTTCTTTTAACTAAGTGCTGTAGATTACTTTCAGTTTCAATTAATACATTACTTTCAGTTTCTATTAGTACAAAACTTATGAAAACATTACCGTTACTGAATTAATCTAAACACAAACTGCCAGATTTATAAACATTGTAAACTTAAAAACATTGTAAACTAACATTGAGATTGGCTGAATACGAGAGATCCTTGATTAAAACCATAAGGGAAAAAAAAAATGAAATACTTCGGTCACCTGATGAGACAAGATGATCTACAGAGGTTGATGCTGGAGGAAAACTTGGATGAGAGAAGACCCAGAGGAAGACCGAGAAAGAATTGGTTTGACAACATCAGAGACTGGACCGTCAAGAATTACCAGGAATCCTCTAGAATAGCAAGAGATAGAGAAAATTTTAGAGCCATGGTCGCCGACCTCCTGGATGGAGATGGCACGTGAAGAAGAGAAGATTGACCAATATTTAAGCATATTTTAATGTTTTTATTAAAAAAGTTACAAAAATGACATTTTTACTAATGTCCAGGAAGACCTAATCCTGGAAGACCTGGACAGCAAAAAAACAAAAAACAGTACTCTCTCATTCAAATTGGGACACATAGTCAATCTATATCTTGCACACTCATGCTTGAATGATATACATATCCCAATTGCCTGTGCACACCTACTGATTTTCATGCTGTGCCAAGTCCTTCAGGGTGGGTCAGTTTCAATGTCAAGAGATGTATTCAGTAACACACTAGTTGACAGTTTATTAAGTATGTCTATTTATTTATGTGAAGAGAGAGATGGTATCTATTGAACATGCAACTTAGTGTATACAATGGTAAAAGCAGAAATAATTAAGCTTTAATTTCTAATAAATTTTACTTTTTTCTTTTCTAAGTTATAGTCATGAAAACTTTATAAAAAAAGTTATATTGGGTTTAGTCACTAAAAATTTCTATTTTCACATGTTAATTTTATTTTTCAATAAAAATATTACAGTGGTACCTTTATCCGTTATATATTCACTGTTGTTTCCAATGACCTGTTACCAAATAAGAAATTTTTTGATTCCTTTTGCATAGAATTCCACTGGTTTTGATGAAGTTCTGGATGAATTCTCGTACCTGCTCTTCATTAGAGAATTTTACCACATTAAAGTCTTGCAGTGATCTAAACAGATGAAAAACGGTTGAGGCAAGGTTCGGGGACTATAGTGGGTAAGGCAGAACAGACCAATTCAAGCTTCAAAATTTTTTCCTGTGCTACTCTTGCTGTACGAAGTCTTGCATTGTCATGGAGAACAACATTATTTTTGCAATTCATGATGTGGGCACTTTTCGAGTAAACTTTGATAAAAATGCTACAGCTGCTCGACACAACTTTTGCATTAATGTTTTCATTATGATTTAATAGCTCAAAACAAATAATACTATAATGATCTCACACACATTACTATTCTGCCATGATGCTTGGCTTTTGGATCCGTTTGTCAACTCGCTACCTTTTCCATACAACATTATCATACATGATCCATTTATCATCACCAGTAAAGACTACCTTGAAACGGATCATTTCTCTGTTGTGAAAGACAACTTATTGTTATTGATAAATAATCTGTCTTGTTCTTTTCACTAACAAGTACGAATATGTGGAACCCAAACACCCAGCTTGCTGTTTTCCCCATTATTTCCAAGGGACTGTGATGTGTTTATTTTGACTACTAATTGCTGAATATTTTGGCATGCACTGAATTTCACCAATGCTTTTAAGGAATCATCATCATCATCAGATGATAGTCCTGGTCTCTGTTCATCCTTCAATGTCATATATCCAGAATGAAATTTCACAAATCATTTTGCAGTGCCTGGTCAGTTATGGTGCCCCTGCCATCCACACTGTCTAATTTTCCGCAGTCTTCATAGCAATTTTCCCCTATTTGAACTCCCACACTTTACTTGAAAAAATTTGCTTTCAATCCCTCCATTTCATTAACAGAGATTTATTATTTTACTGCAACATATAAGCTGTCACTGTTGTGATAAAGCTGAGGGACACTTGCTTACTCCAAACAGGTAAATATTTATCAAGTATGATGGATCATTTCTATCACCAATGGTCATTAAAATTTGTTCTGAGCACAGAAGTTTTTTTATAACTCAATACAATACTTTGTCCAAGTTACTTTGATATTCTTTCCTAAATCAATCTCATAAAAAAATTAATAGTAAAGTTTGGAATAAAGTAAGAGCTCAATGTACAATGTGAAATGTATCTCATTGCTTTTAAAAGGTGTATGTGCGCATATGCATTTTATATGTATTGTAATACAAACTTCTTAAAACTTTAAGGGAAATAACAAATGAAATATATACTGATGCCACTTTACACCTACTTAGAAGCTTGAGAAGCCTCCTTTAGCCTTCAAAACTGCCTGAATTTGTTTAGGCATGGATTCCACAGGATGCTGGAAACATTGTATAGGAATAGTAGACCATGTAGACCCATGAATGTGTCACGCAATTCCTGGAGATTTGACGGAGGTGAAGACTTGCAGCTAATAGCCCTTTCCAGCTCATCCCAAAGATGTTCAATAGATTGAGATCTGGAGATTGAGAGGGCCACTGTAGCAAATGAAAGTCACTGTCATGTTCATGGAACCATTCCATTGTGATTCGGTCTGTATGTGCCTGTGCATTATCCTGCTGGAAGTAACCACCTGACTGAGGAAACACTGTCAACATGAATAGATGTATTTGATTAGCAATGATGTTTAGGTATACTGTCACATTCAAACGTGAATCATGGAACCCAGCATGTGCCAGGAAAACATTCCCCAGACCATTACACCGTCTCCACCAGCTTGCACAGTTGTCGCCAGACATGCAGGGTCCATGGATTCATGTTGTTTTCGTCAAATTCTGAGCCTTTGATCAATATGCTGCAACAGGAACTTTGACATGCCAGACTAAGTAACATTTTTCTAATCCTTGATGGTCCACTGCTTGTTCATCATTGATAATAATGGTGCCCGATGAGGTTGTTCGGCTGTTGTAATCCATTCGCGATAAGATATGCCTAGTGGTCCATTGCTGTATGTTGTTCTGGCTAATGAGGTTGAATTCTTACATAGTGACATTTCTGCCACTTCTGAATTAGGAACAAGTACATTGAAAAATCAGAAGTGGCAGAACACTGTGTGAAGAGAAATCATTGTACTAACAACGAGATAAAAATTTTATATATTGAAAGAGACACCAAGATAAAAAAGATAATAGAAAGTATGTGTATCCGGAACACAAAAAGAAAAAATATGAATAGGAATGATGGTATTGAAATAGAGAAATATTTCATAAGATTAGCTAAAAGTTTTGTAGATAAAATGTGCACAAAATGCAATAATAATATTACAATCAAGGAACTAGATTGTTAAGTGTATCATATATTATATTAAAGAAACAAAGATTATATGTAAATGGTATTGGTTTCAAATATTGTTAATATTTTTTCTTGAGGAGTTTTTAATCTATTAACTAAAAATGTAAT
>JAFIDM010018121.1:0-12602 GCA_023159025.1 Thereuonema tuberculata
CTTTCTTCTTCCCGATCTCCAGCTGGAGAACTCTGTGTGGCTATCAGCCACCAAAGACAACTGGCTTTCTTTTTCCGCGATCTCCGGCTGGAGAACTCTGCATGGCTATCAGCCACCGAAGACAACTGACTTCATCAGCTGCAGGAGCTGTTTATAAGGCCGGCAACGCGTCCATTCCTGCAAACCAAGGAAGGGAAAGGGAGCGCTGCCGGAGCAGTTCACTACTGAGGGGGAGGGACACCGCTGTTCCATTTGTCATGCAACAATATATTGTTTCTTATTTGTCACAAAAACAATTACTTTGGGCAGAAATGTTTTGCAAAGTGGTTATTATTATTTTATTTCACACAGCAATTACAGTGTCTCTGTATTAGTATTACCGCAATGTGGTGTTAAGCTATTATGTCCCTTACATCATTAAAATAATGGCATTTAAATAATCTTGAACTTCATAATACAAATAAAGAGAATTTGAAAATAAATAAATACTTGGAAACAGGATAAAAGAATAAAAAAGATGGTAATAATCCTACCAATAGTGCACTATGTATCCACATGTAGTCCTAAACGTTTTATGATTCTTATATTTTGTGCCGTCCCTGATGATGGAATATGCTTAGTATTCCGAAACTGTACTTTTTTATTCTCCATTTATCCTGTTTCCAAATAAGTGCATTTTATTTATTTTCAATTTCTCTTTGTTTTAATACATGCATATGTTAAGCCGTCTTCCTAATACGCCTCATAGTCCTATAGGGACCATTTGTGGTACCAATTGAAAAAGGGATGGTTCAAAGATATTTGTAGGCACTAAGCAATTTTAAGACAAGCAAAAATTTATGAAATTCATTAGTGGAGAGTATTATTATTATTATTTTGGATGGTATGTTCTTTTTCTTCTTTGCTTGGTTCATTCAAAGGGATAGCCTATGGTCTACTGAATGCCACTGGGTTATGTGAACCCTTGGCCCATTCTGCATAAGTACATCAGAGAAAAATGTATTGATCCTTATAGGAGACTGTATCAGTTTCTCCAGTCAAAAGACACGCATCTAAAATACTTGTAAGTTACCAGGCTTGTAAAATTAGGGTGACCAGATTCTGAAAAGAACAATTTCCGAGATCTATTCTAATAGGCATTCATATACTGATTACAACGTTAAAGTAATAATACAATTTCATTATTATTTTTATAAATTTGATTATTTACAATTATCAAAATGACATGAAGGAAATGTTTCTTAGGTTGAGTTGTAATGGACACTCAAGGATTAATATGAACCTTAGGACATGAATAAGATGTTCTTGTGGGTCTAAAATTAATCGATCTAAACTTGAGCATAATATCCATTGTTGGAAACATAACTTAATGATGCAGAAAAAGTTGATGAGTGATTCAGTATTGCAGTGCAAAATTGCAGATGGTTAAAATGAAAATAAGTTTATATCTTCAAGTTTCTCACATTCTCAACGGCTAAATATAAAGCTAAGAAATGCAGATAAATACTTATCTTGAAATTGCATTAAAATACAGGACAGTTGTGTATCATTTCACGGGGGTATCCAGGATTTTTCAAGGGGGGGAGGGCTGATGGGCTGACTATACCTGTGAGTCTGAAATGCATGCTTATCGCCAGCTTTTTATTAGCAATTGAAATCGTTATCACGGCAATATTAATATCTATCAGGCAGCAGCCTTTGGATACCACATTTTATCCAATTTTATATTCACAGCTAAAGGGAGGGGCCAAAGCACCCCCCCCCCCGAATCTGCCTATATGTCCTTTATTAAACTTAATAGAACACAACCTCAAAAAAACGGGACAATCTTGCAAAATATGGGACATCTGGTCACCCTGTGTAAAACGACTAACATAATAAACTTCATTATTCTGAATGTAATTGCTTGATAGAGATATTTGCAGTAGGCTCTGTGTTTAGTTTTGAAGTCATTTTTTTTATTATATTGATTATAAAAAGACAATTTTATTGTTGTTCCAACATAACTGGGAGGTGAAACTGCCTGTCTGTCATCTGGCTGCCAACTGCTTGGGTCTCAATTTGAATCCCAGACGGGGCCTGGCAGTTTTTTTTTTTTCTTTCCATTCATTCAGGTCCAACTAAGAGGCAAGGTTTTCTCCTGGAAGGTCCTAAGACCACTGTAATTGCAAAGTGCAGACAGTCACTACATGTTGCGGAAATCCATTTTCAGTTTCCTTCATCGGTTCCAGTACTATTGCTACTACACCCGACGAAGGAAATTGAAAATGGCTTTCCACAACATGTAGTAACTGTTTTATTTTATTTTATGTTACTTGTATGTTTTTTAAACTGTTCATGTCTTGGTCTTTTTATAATCGTCCCCATTGCGTTTAAATCACATCCACTTATAAAGTTAGTTTAGTTTGTTTTTTAATAACACATAAAAACTTTGCAATATATTAAAAAAATATTAAACTATACATTACTTAAAGTAACGTTGATAAAAAAAAGGTAGATTATTATCTCATATCCATAATATGTAAATTATTTTAAATATGAAGTTTATTCTAGTTCATTGAAATAAGACATAAATGCATTCATCAAATAATGACTTATTTTTACTTAAAACGCATACAAATCATGAAATTTAAGTAGTGTTTTTTTTGTGTAACGGTAACGGTTGCCAGCAACCCTCAGGTTTTCGGGGTAATATCGCCGACAGCGCCACAGTGACCAAATATCGAACTAAAAGTTTCACTATTGTTCAGGCTTGACTGTCTCCATTTAGCTAACTTTGTTTGGAACTAGACTCGAATGCGGGCGTGGCAGGAGTCTACAAATCTTCATCTAAAAATCTGGGAATTTCTTCTTTTATTACACAAGCAGGATCAAAAAGTGCATTCGATACTGATTTTAATGGACTAGAAAACAAAAGTACATCGACATGTAAACAAATGCTTTGATAATGGGTTCCCATTGTTTTTAACTGCGGATAAAGAAACATTCAAGTGTTTGTTTATAAAATGGACATCGAAAAATCCACAACCGAGCGCAGTAAATGGAATATTTCATCGTTTGTCCGTAATTTAAGGAACTATTTTGACGGAAACTCAAGCAGTAAGAAAACCTCAGAAGATGAAATAATTAAATCAGGAAAAGGTGAATACGACGAATCCATTAAAGCAGACGAAAGCATTGAACTAAAGTCGACCAGATCTAAAGAAGTTGCGTCTTCAGTGAAAGGTAAACTACAAAGCATTTTAGATAATAACGATGTAGTTGTGCAAGACTCGACAGAAATACTTCATCAAAAGGCAGAAAGTTTGGTACAAGACATATCGCAAAATTTAGCTAAAGCAGCACTCGAAAACGCATTATCCAATAGGGTTTCATTAGAAGCGGATATAATAAGCAAAGGTGAACCAAATACGAAATCAACACGTCTGAAAAGAAAGAGGAGACGTTTGGTTAAAGGTAAAAAACAAAATTCTGCCAAATCAGCGAAACTTGAACTTGTGAATGTGAATGAAAATAGTGACAAAATAACTAAAGCTGATACAAAGAGAAAGCAAAAATGTCCTCAGGGAAACTTGAGAGCTGCGGTTCCACATAGCAAACAAGTTTCCCCAGATCTTAAATCACAAAATTTTGCAGAAATACTAAAGACAAAGCTTCAAAATGCTTTAGCAAAAGAAGAACTTACACAGTCTCAAAATGCTACTTTTGTTAAGTCACTGAAAACGAGTTTTGAAACGATATTAGATGATAAGAAACCGGAGGAAAACCTGGCTTTGTTTGGGAGTCTGTATGATAGAGTTAAATCAACAAGTTTTTTTCGAGTCTCAGATGACAATACTTCTACACCTTCTACTGGTGATCAGCAAGAAATGTTTCAGTGTAAATTCTGTTTTGAAAACTTTGTTCACATATCAAACTTGATTTCCCATACACAGACCCATTCCAGAGATAAACCATACCAGTGT
The DNA here is from genome assembly GCA_023159025.1 of Thereuonema tuberculata. Taxonomy (NCBI): domain Eukaryota; kingdom Metazoa; phylum Arthropoda; class Chilopoda; order Scutigeromorpha; family Scutigeridae; genus Thereuonema; species Thereuonema tuberculata. The sequence goes on from JAFIDM010018121.1 coordinate 3,966, forward strand.
AAAATTTGTGCTGAGAATTTTTCAAATGCTTTGCATCTAAAACTACATCTAAAAGAACACAGTGATGAGAAACCATTCAGTTGCAAATACTGTCCCGAGAGGTTTGCCTACTGGACTGACATGATGGCACACAGAACTGCTGCTCATAAAGGAAATGAAGCATTCCAATGTGAGGTGTGTGGAAGGTATTTTCAACAACATTCAAGGATGACAAGGCATTTTAAAATACACACCAGACCATACCATTGTGACATGTGTGGGAAGACCTATGCAGAAAAAGTAGAATTGGTAAAACATCTGAAACGTCACTTGTAAATGGTCTTTTCTAGTCTGCTCAAGCTGACGACAATGTTGTAATGGACTGAATTCTTGTTTTCATTAAATCTTCTCAGGTCAAATTTTCATGACATCTTTTTTAAAACTGTTTTCCAATAACATACAATCATCACATTGCAAAAATTGCCTTTATTAAATTATTAAAACAAGATTTAAAGATACCAAATTTTATTATAATTGATAAGTAAAATCTAGAATTATTTTCAGTACTTTTAAAAAGTTAGTTTAATTTTATACGAAATGAATCCTTGCTTATGACAGTAATCCATTCCAGAGACCAAATGTATTACAATGTTATCATTCCTGAAATGATTCCTTTTTATCCATTCATTCCAAGGTTATTTGATTTTCCAAAATTCTTTATTTAATTTTAATTGAAATTTTTCACTTACTGTGTTCTTTAAAAGGCCATGGTTATCAGTTTACCCAATACTGTATTTTTAAAACAGAAATTCAATAAAATATAGAAAATAAGAGTACAATAATTATAATAAGCATAACACACACACTTGAATTAAAATACATCAACTATTTGAAGCATAAATACTGAGACCGTAATTTCCATTTCTTACTTATAGCCTAGATATTATGATCATGGCTGTTGATGAAGATGCCCAATTGTTGTATGTTCATATTTCTGATTTCTAAATGCACCCATGTTTAAGTGACTCGTTAATAAATTTTTTTGACTGCTAACTTTTATAGAAGGTGTTACGAAGCTTCATTACAATAAACTATTTTCATATTCATTCGAAGAGCCAGACATTCATTTGATTCAAGCTGAAGAAATTTAAGTTAATCAAGAATCTTCAATCAGTATAAGTGTCCACAGAAATTGACTAAATGGCTGCTAGCTGAATTTAACCAATTAAAAAGCAAAACCCGAATCACTGGTTTCTCTATTTTAAACAATAATAAAAAAAGCCTTCTCCCAAAGTCCAGTTCTTTATTTCCATGTGGTGGGAGACAGGCAACGCGATAAAGAGATAGCTTGTGGGTTTCGCCGGGAACTCTGTAAGTGGCTAAATGTGAACTGATGAAGAGATCAATGGAGAAGTCCTAATAAAGACCAACGGTGACACTTCTTATGGCTGCGTCTGTACTCCAGAGGAGCGGCAGCAACAGGCGTCTGTACTTCATGTTAGAAGCGGCCTTGCCTTGCAGAGGAAGCCTGCTACTCTTCCAGGTCTGAAGCCTTACCATATTGGTTTCCTGAGGAAGGCAATGGAAAACCACCTCAGTAAGTCTTTTCAAAGAAAAATGGCAAACAAGTCGAATAAAGCTCACGCAACTGGCAATAATAGGGTCTACCATCATATGGTGGATGTTGTGCCCGGCCGGAGAGGAAACAGGTCCTCTCAGGTCATTAACCTGCGAAACCCCCAGAGTAACAACAACAAAGAGGCCATCCAGTTAAAAGGAAAAGTTAGAGATATAGGGATACAAAAAGGCTAGACAATATCAAGGAAGAAACCATTCGAATAGGAACATGGGATGTAAAACTATGTTGTGAGCTGGAAAGCTGGAAAATTTGAAGAAGGAAATGGAAATAAATAAATTGGATGTGGTCGGCTTAAGTGAAGTTAGATGGGAAGATATAGGAGATTTTGAGAGTGATGGTTACAGAGTCGTCTACTCTGGTAAAAATCGGGACTCTAATGGAGTGGCTTTTATGCTGAATTGAAAAGTAAAAAGTTTGGTCAAAAAGATTGTTTACAAAAGTGATAAGAGTGATAATGATCAAACTCAAAGGTAATACTATAGATTTGATGATAATTAAAGCTTATATGCCCAAAAGTCAGTATGATGATGAAGATGTGGAAGAGATATATAACCAATTAGAGGAAGTCACTGTGAAAGAAGATAAAACCAAGAAATGTGCTATCATAATGGGTGATTGGAACCTGGTAGTAGGAGATGAAGAAGTAAATGACATAGTAGGGAAATATGGTCTTGGCAAAAGAAATGAGAGAGATGAAAGACTACTGGAATTCTGTAAAAGGCATAAATTGATTGTGGGCAACACATGGTTTAAATTACCTAAAAGAAGATTATATACTTGGAAAATGCCTGGAGACATCGCAAGATATCAGTTGGATTAGGTCTTAATACAAAAAAGATCCAGGAACGGTGTGAGAAAAGTGTTAACTTATCCAGGCGCAGACATAGATTCGGACCATAACCTACTACAGTAAAACCCCGCTAATCCGGCATCCGATAAACCGGCACATTCAATAATCTGGCATCGGTCTAAGGTTTTTTTTTTTACACTGAATAAGCCTTCCAGGCGCGTTCGGCAGAGTTCGCGGGCAATCGGCTGAGGTCGGGCGTACTCGGCAGTGATGACAAATCTAATAAAGTAACTATACTGTACTGTATGTACTGTATTAAAATATAATTCTACATAAAAATATATTTTGTTGTTTTGTTTTTAACATTTTCCATCACTACCGAAATCAGAGAAATCACAATAGAACACGGAAAAATGGCCTGATACTTATTAATAGCCCTTTTGACTCTATTTTAACGGTATTTTCGCTATCCTCGCAATAACGGCTATTTTTAGACGGCGCTCAGTAATCCGGCATTTTCGGTAATCCGGCACTGCCGAAGTCCCGAACATGCCGGATTAGTGAGTGTCTACTGTAGTTTTAGAAAAAAGAATAAGATTGAAGAAATTATTTGGCGGAAAAAAAAAGAAAAGATGGAATTTAGAGATGCTTAAAGGAACAGCTGGAACTAAATATAAAGAGAAGATGGATAATAAAATTAGGAACAAAGCGGAAACTTTTGAAGAATTATTTGACACTGATTTAAAGTGGAATAGACTAAAAAAAATGATATATGAAACAGTTGAAGAGGAAATTGGATTTATAGAAAGTAGAAAGTATTTTATGTTTATACGTTTATTGGTGTTCATTGTGATGATTTATAATATTATGAATACTAAAAGAGAAGGAATCAAGAAGAAATATAAAATAAATACGAAACGGAAAAGAATTACATTTGAAATAAGTGAGAAATGGAAAAATATTGGAATACACAAATATATATGTATATAGGTGGGCCCGGTAGCTGAGTGGGTAAGGGCGCTTGGCTGCGGGTTGGAGGTGGCGGGTTCGGTTCCCGGCCTCGGCGGAGGGCGGGAATTTTTCCACGTTTCTTTCTCCTCCAAACGGATCCTAGGGTCTACCCAGCCCTCTGTAGAATGGGTACCGGGTTTCTTTCCCGGGAGTTAAGGTGGGCGGGCGTCGGACTGACCTCCTGACCTCAATCTAGTCCCGTTGGTCATGAAACGCTGGGAGCCTTACCTCCTGCGCTCCCGTGGGCCTGCACGGCCTGTTTATGGGATTGTTTAACTATATGTATACAGACAATATAAGCATATTAAAAATCTGCACAAGTATATACACAACTAACTAAATATGAATGATTTTGTTTTTTGCTTTGCTACTTACACCTTACGTAAATGATCTAGATATTTCTCTTGGAAGATCTTGCTTCTGGGCCGTTTCATCCACTGTTCCATTCAAAACCAGAGGTTCACAAATAATGTTTTGATTGCTGCTGTTTTGACTTATCCATAGTAGATGGAATGCTTTTGTCATTAGGTGACAGACAAATTTCAACCCTCTGTTGAAGAAGAGAAACAAATAGAGAAAAAAGAAATCACCATGCCTGGGTTCGAACTCGGGTTCGGACATATCAGCAATATGACAGGCTTTTGCATTCACCACAAGGCTGTATTCACTGTATGATCTTTGGGAATATGTAAAATGTTACCCTCCAAACAGATTTAAAAAATTAGAAAGAACAAAAAGTTATTCCTTATATCTATTTATAAACTTAAATAACATATAACAATTAATAATGATAATAAAATGAATGTTACATTGCAAAATTTCAATTTAATTCAGTGTATGAATAAATTTAAAATTTTAAAATTATTTAATAATTTAATATGAAAAGAAAATATCCAAAAACAAATGGTGAAAATATAGAACTTTTTTTCATACTTATATCTTAAGTATAAAATAATTTAAGCAATAGTAAGAAAAAGAATTATATATTCATAATTCACATATTGTTTCTAAAATTCATTGTTCAGATGTCAAATTGGTTAGTTAATTAAAAGCTTTCAAAAATTCCACCATCAATATCAATGCACTTTGCCTTGTTTGTGCATTACATTGGAACAACATTGCACTCCAAATTCAGAATACTGTACATTAAAATAGCCCCATGAAAGAAACGTATCTTATGTTGGACTATTTATATTTGATATAACTATTTTTCAAATACAGGAGAGATGAAAATACTCTTAAGAAGTTAATCGAATAATATCAAAAATATTCCAAGTAAAACTTTAAACAGCAAATTTATAAAGACTAAGTTTTCAGACAGCAAAAAGCATTTTGTAGACTGATAAAAAAATTATGAAATCAAAAAAATCTAAAGATAAAAAAAAAAATTGGGAATAGCAGTGGAGAAAATATAAGTAAGTTTGTATCATTATAGATCAATAAATTATCGTTTTGTAAAATAAAAATGTTGTTTCACTCAACAGAATTCTAAAATATGCTAGTACAGTGCAACTTGGATAATTCGAACGTCTTTAATTCGAAATCGTGGTTAATTCGAAGATTTCTCTTGGTCCCTTGAATTTCTTATTAAATCAATGTTAAAAAATCGTGGATAATTCGAAGTTCAACTTCCTTAATTCGAAGTTTTTAATAAAAAATTTCGAACCATAACGACTTTTCGGCGTTTTATCGTTAAGAAATTCGACACGTGACAACTGAAATCCCCTTCCCGCCACCGTTCGACACGTGACGCCAGTCGACACATGACGCTTCAGACGCCATTCGAGCTTCCTGCTGTCAGTTTCACCATGTCTTTCAATAAACTACGCGTGTACAAGAATTTAACGTTCGCTGAAAAGGTCGCCGTCATTCGCGAGGTGGGAAAGGGTGTGAAGGAGAAATGCCAAATCGCCAACGAGTACGGGATAGCGCCGAATTTCATCGGTGCATTGAAGGATAAACCAACGTAAGTGAAGCTGTTTTCCATTCACTAAACATGCTTGATGATTTTGCTAACCTTAAGCGACTGAATTCTACAAAACAATCAGACATTGCACAATTTTTTGAAAACTATAATTTTCTGTATTGAATGTAATATGTACTGTAGCTTACGTAATATAAATCTTATTTTGTTTACATACATATAGTGTTTAAGTCTTTCATACCATGATCTTTCTGAATAAATATTTACTTATTGACAGAATAATCTTTTCAAGCATTCAGTGGACTTGAAATTAAAGTTAAAAGATGTAACTTGTTTAATTCGAAAACTTGGATAATTCGAAGTTTTGTAGTGGTCCCTTCAGCTTCGAATTATCCAAGTTGCACTGTAGCAATAGTAATGGCAACCTTTTTTTTTTTTTTTTTTGAAGAGGAACAGGTGATAGTAACACGCTACAAAATAAATCTGGAAGAATAAAATCCACAGGATTTTCTGTAGATCTAAAGTAACCAAATCACCCCATCTGCTATTTAGGTCAGTCTTTCCCTGAACAGAGTTTGCCCTACCTAAAGAATTAATCATAGAGACGAAATATTTCCAGTTATGCAATGACAAACCATTTGTTTATAAAAAAAAAGACCAAGGTGTCCCCAGTTTAAAAAAACATACAAGTAAGATAAAATTAAACAGTCACTACATGTTGCGGAAATCCATTTTCAGTTTCCTTCATCGGTTCCAATACTATTGCTACTACACCCGACGAAGGAAATTGAAAATGGCTTTCCACAACATATAGTGACAGTTTTGTTTTATTTTACTTATACAGTGGAACCCCGCCATTCGTCCGCCTCTCTACTTGCACAACTCGTTATTCGTCCAACTTTTTCAAGTAAAATTCAACTCGCCATTCGTACGCTTGCTCGCGATTTGGACAGCGTGACCTTGTTACTGGCCGCGCCATGCGCTCGCTTCAGTTCAGTATCGTGCTAGCTTCCGTACGCTACGCATCATCCATGCAAGCTTCGTGAAACTTTGTGATATTTTATTGTTATTTTTATTAAAAATAGTGCAGCCATGGGTCCAAAAAAGATTACTGATTCAACCAAGCCTAAAAGGAAAGCAGTGAGAACGACAATTGAATTGAAAAAAGAACTCGTGTCTCTAACCTGGCAACTCAGTATGGCATGGCGAAATCAACCATATCGTTTTCATAGTTTTTATGTATTTTATGCTTACAATATTATTACAAAGGTTTAAATAAGCAATCATCTGTGGGTCTGGAACGGATTAATCCAATTTACATTATATCTTATGTGAAAAAATGATTCGCCAATCGAACTGCCTCCTCCAATCGAACTGGAACGGATTGTGTACGAATAGCGAGGTTCCACTGTATGTTTTTTTTAAGCTATTCATGACTTGGTCTTTTTATAATCGAATTACTGCACGTAAAATAAGAAGATGAAGACAAACTTTTTTTAAAGTTTTTTACAACATTACTTTTTACCAGACATCTTTGTTTCAAATGAAAGTTTGAACGACATATTAATACATTATTATTCTGTTAATTTCTCTGAGGAAATAATTTCAGCTCAATATGGAAGTTGTTCCCCGTTGCGTTTAAATCCCATCCACCTATAAAGTTAGTTTAGTCTTTTTTTTTTTTTTTAATAACAAATAAAAAATGTGCAATAGATTAAAAAAATATTAAACTATACATTACTTAAAGTACCATTGATTAAAAAAAAAAAGGTAGATCATTATCTCATATCCATAATATGTAAATTATTTTAAATATGAAGTTTATTGCAGTTCCTTGAAATAAGACATAAATGCATTTATCAAATAATGACTTATTTTTACTAAAAACGCATACAAATCATGAAATTTAAGTATTGTTCTTTTTGTGTAAGGGTTGCCAGTAGCCATCAAGTTTTCAGGCTACTTTTGGCGACAGCGCCACAGTGACCAAATATCGAACTAAAAGTTTCACTATTGTTCAGGCGCTGACTCTATATTGAAGTCTTGAAGTGAACTCGACTCGAATGCGGCCTGGCAGAAGTCTACAAATCTTCATCTGAAAATCTTGTAATTTCTTCTTTTATTACACAAGCAGGATTAAAAAGTGCATTTGATACTGATTTTAATGAACTATGAAACAAAAGTACATCGATGGCCACGTTAACAGAAATGCGTTGATAATGGGTTCCCATTGTTTTTAACTGCGGATAAAGAAACAGTCAAGTGTTTGTTTATAAAATGGACACCGAAAAGTCCACAACCGAGCGCAGTAAATGGGATATTGCATCGTTTGTCAGTAATTTAATGAACTATTCTGACGGAAACTCAAGCAGTAAGAAAACCTCAAAAGATGAAATAATTAAATCAGGAAAAGGTGAATACGACGAATCCATTAAAGCAGACGAAAGCATTGAACTAAAGTCGACCAGATCTAAAGAATTTGCCTCTTCAGTGAAAGGTAAACTACAAAGGATTTTAGATAATAACGATGTAATTGTGCAAGACTCGACAGAAATACTTTATCAAAAGGCAGAAAGTTTGGTACAAGACATATCGCAAAATTTAGCCAAAACAGCAAAAGCAGAACTCGAAAACGCATTATCCAATAGGGTTTCGTTAGAAGCGGATATAATAAGCGAAGGTGAATCAAATACAAAATCAACACGTCTGAAAAGAAAGAGGAGAGGTTTGGTTAAAGGTAAAAAACAAAATTCTGCTAAATCAGTGAAACTTGTGAATGTGAATGAAAATAGTGACAAAATAACTGAAGTTGATACAAAGAGAAAGCAAAAATGTCCTCAGGGAAACTTAAGAGCTTCGGTTCCACAAAGCAAACAAGTTTCCCCAAATCTTAAGTCACAAAATTTTGCAGAAACAATAAAAACAAAGCTTCAAAATGCTTTAGCAAAGGAAGAACTAACGCAGCATCAAAATGCCACTTTTCTTAAGTCACTAAAAAGCAGTTTTGAAACGATATTAGATGATGATAAACTGGAGGAAAATCTGGCTGTGTTTGGTAGTATTTACAAGAATGTTAAGTCGGCAGGTTTATTTCGTGTCCCGGGTAATGATACTCCAACAACTTCCATTGGAGGTGCAGAAAAGTTTCAATGCAAATATTGCTTTGAAAGTTTTGTACATGTATCAAATTTAATTTCGCATGCACTGACTCACTCAGGAGATAAGCCGTACCAGTGTAGAATTTGTGCTGAGAATTTTTCGAATGTTTTACATCTAAAACTACATCTAAAAGAA
>JAFIDM010018122.1:0-10200 GCA_023159025.1 Thereuonema tuberculata
AGATTTGTTTGTCAACGTTGCCATGTGTTCTAGGCCCCAGGTTCGGACGATCGCTTCCAGATGGCCTCACAAGCGTTTTCCCGATGCTTTTTGATTGAAGGCGACACCCCACCAATGAAAATTCCGAGCGTTCTCATTGGTTCCTGTCCTCTTACATAAGGGAGTCGATGGCTTCTCAGATCACAATCACCGATGAAGCCTCGTCTAAAGGGAGGCGAAAGCTCTGGACTCTCCAGTTAAAAAAAAGTTAGTTTTTATCTTTTTAAACTTTTTTAATCTTTTGAATGTTTTAACTTTTAATTTTTAGGTTTTTAGTTCTTTTAAGCTTGTTGTAGGCCGATTCATTAATTATATACATCAGCACACGTAAATATTTCTCAGGTTTTTAGATTGTTAGTAGTAAACAATTAGCAAAATCTTCTTCATGAGAAAAGAAACCCCATATTTTTTACTGGACCACAGGATTCACGAACTTACGTGTTCTTAAGAAACGTGTTTCTTAAGAAACCTTAAGAAAATTTATCAGTTCCGAAATCGTGTCGTATCTAGGTAAAGAAAATAAAGTTTTAACTATGAAGTTTCATTGAGATCAAATAATTCTATTTTTTGCTTATAAGCAAGTTTCTAAAATTCCCGAAAAAACAGACATCACCCAAAAAAAAACATGATAAAATTCGTTCTAGTGTGAAAATGACTTAAATTTCCATTCACGTATATACTTAAAACGATTAATGTTTCTTTATGCATATGTTAAAATTTAATAATATTTGAATCTAAAAATTTATAATCTTTAGATGTACAATAATAATAAACCACGTATAAAGTCTCAAAACATAACATTTTCATGAAAACAAATCTAAGTTTTGTGGCTTCACGTTGTTTCTCCTTGGCTTTCTTCAAAGATTAACTCTTTTTCACAATCAACTCACTTTTTTAATAGTACCGAAGCATATACATCAGTGTATATACCTGACATTTATCAAAGGTGATATTTAGATGAAAAAATCTGCTTTTGACACTGGAAAGATACTGGAAAAATGAAAAAAATGTAAAGAATTGGAATTGATACACACCATCTTCTAATCGACTTCAGATCAGCTTATGACAGTATTGATAGAGGTAATCTTGATATAGCAATGGAAGAGTTAGATTTTCCTAAGAAATTGATCGCCCTTGTGAAAGCTACTATGGAAATTACTTGGAGTCAAATTAAGATATAGTAGGCCAGTCTAATCGTACAAAAAATCCGTTAAAAACGGAACACGCGATGTAAAGCTGCATTTATGATATGTTATTTGGACCCGTTAGGAAAGTGTAAAACTATGGTTTGCAAGCCAAAAAAAGTTGTGCTAGCTGCGTAATACGTGAAAAACTGTAAAATTTTAGGACTTTTTGAAGTTTCTGCAGTTTAATTCACAAACTATGCGTATTTTGACATTAGTTTTAGCACATTTAATTAAAGTATATTAAATTTGTGATAATTTAAGCCCTCCCACAGCTCCGTGTGTCTAATAAGTTTTGAGATATGACACTTCAAAAATTGGCATGTTTTCGAATGTTTTCCAAAAATTCAGTTTTGCTTTTGTTTTCAGCCAAATATCGGTACAACCGCTCATCCTACAATAAAAATTATCAGAAACTACATTTTAGCAGATTTAATTACCTTTCATTTAAGTGCAAAATGGGTCAATAGACCATATAGTTCTCTTGCAATCGCTAAAAAAATCAAAAATTGCGAAAATAGATTTTGAAAATATGGGCCAAACCTAAACACTGCTAACATGAAATTCTGGGCACTAGGCAAAAGAAAAAGCCAGTTAAAAAGTTGTAATGTCTGCTGACATTTCTTATGTTACAGAAAATAATTAAAATGTCATAAAAAATTAAAGTTTACATTTTTGGGAGGGTCCCGGTTGATTATCTTGATGAGACAACTGTTGTTGAGACAACGTCTCCTCCAAAGGGAAAGATTTGTCGATTTATTCTTCGTTGTCGGAGTCCTCTATTTCAATTATGGGGGCATTTCGGCATGGCTTACCCTGACAGAAAGACAGAGAACAGAGCACTTTAGCCCTGCTGTCTGGCACGTGCAACCTCTTTCATTGCACCCTTTGCGGCACTTGCATGATATGAATTTTAGGAGGGTTGGAGGAGTTGGGTGCTTTGTGGAAGTCACGGTTTTGGAAGTAAACAGCCCCTGCTGGTTACTGGTCCAGCCCCAGTTGGTTGGTTCTTTTTCTATCCCCAACCACTCCTGAACCTGATGGTATGTTCGACATGGATGTTGAGCTGCAGCCTCTTCAGTTAGGGGCAGACGAGCCAGGTGGACCTTGGCGTTTCTTAGAAAGACTATCCTAGTGGATCTACATTCACTGAAATTGCCTCGTATAAGTTTGAAGCTGTACGTAGCTTTACGTACCTTGGATCCGAAGTTAATTCCAACAACAATGTTAGGTCTGAAATCCAAAAACGTATACTGTCTGCTAATAAATGTTATCATGGTCTCAGAAAACATATGAAGTCGAAGCTGTTGTTTAGGAAAACTATTGTCGTAATGCTTAACGTTTTAGTAAAGCCTATACTAACATATGGAGCTGAGACCTTGACACTCAAATGCAGATGAAAGACAGTTGGGTATATTTGAAAGACGAATTTTGAGGCAAATTTTTGTGCCAGTGGAGGAAAACGGTGTCCGGCGAAGAAGATATAATTATGAATTGTACAATTTATATAAAAAACCAAACATTGTGAATTGCATAAAGATCAGAAGGATGGAGTGGCCTGTACATGTGCTGCGTGCTCAGGATAGTATGATAGAGAAGAAATTTTTTAATGCAAATCTAGAAGGAACTAGGAAAGTTGGAAGAGCAAAGCTAAGGTGGGAAGAAGATGTGAGAGAGGATGTAAAGACAATTGGAATTAAGAATTGGAGGAATGCTGCACTTAATAGGAAAGAATGGGGAAAACTTCTTGAGAAGGCCAAGGCCCACAGAGGGCTGTCATGCCATTGATCATGATGAGAAATTACCTTATGATGTATAATTATAATCAAACACATATAAAGGCTCAAAACATTATATTTTCATGAAAACAAATCTAAGTTTTGTGGCTTCATGTTGTTTCTCCCTGGATTTCTTCTAAGATTAACTCTTTTTCACAATCAACTCTGTTTTTAATAGCACCGGAGCATCTATGTTAATGAATATTAATGTGACATTTAGAAAAGGTGATATTTAGATGAAAGAAGCAGCTTTTATTTGAAAAATATTCTCAGCATGATTTGCCACTCACAAGAAATATCAATTTCAGACAAATAGATAATTTTCGGTTGATTTTGGTTTTTTAACAACTGAAATAAATTAAACAAAATAATTTTCAAATACATTTTTTTGTTTAAAGAATTGTAAAAAAAGAAACCACAAAGAAAAAGAAGTTATATTTGTCGTCCCAATTTAAGAATAGACGTAAATAATAGGATCATCAATAGTTATAGGAAAATGAAATTTTAAATATGTTACCAGGTTTTTATTGTTATTTATAGTGATAATGTTTAATATATAGTGATTTCCGAAAATAGTTTCTCGATAGTTTAGCATTATCTAACCCAAAAGAACATTGTATTTTGAAGCATTTTGTTGCCATGCTGATTTAAAGTAATTAAAAAAATTAGTCTAAACTTTTCCTCTGCATTTGTATTCTTTGATAAAAAAAAACTGTTAGAAAAACAGTTCTGGCATGTTAACTAAGTTCTTTTATCTTGATATTTTGTTTGTTTCGAAAAGTATGTTAATTTTTTTTCTGTAGATTTGTTTTCTTTTTCTTACAGTAATTTACTTGTGGAATATTTGTAAGATTTTAATATACAGGAAATTTATTTGATTTGAAAAACTGAAATATTGGAAAGAATCATCTAGAAGCAAAACACACATCATATGAAACAAAGTGAGTCAATCTTTGTCTCATAAGTACATTCTTTGAATATGTTTTTTTCTAGTTTCTTCTAAAGGAAAAACAAGAACGGTAAACTCAAGAAACGTCTCCATTTATATGTACATTTAATCAACATATAAAATTTAATATTATTATTCTATCTATCTATCAGCCTTTAACAGCTCACTGCTGGACAAAGGCCTCCCTCAGACAGCTCACTGTCTCGGGGGATGAAAGTCTAATCTCCCACGCTGACTTTCAACTGCGGGTTGGGAGATGCATTTTAACCCTAACTGCCAGGGTAAAGAAACGGGAACGGACAGAAGGAGAAACAGAAGAAGAAAGAAACATCCATGCCACGACCGGGATTCGAACCCGGGAACTGGCAAATATTATTATTACTCAAAATTAATTAAATCATAAAAGCTTTACAAATTCAGAAACTAAATATTTACTTTTAAGTTAAAGTAAAGTTAAAGAACGCAAACAGAAAATATTTAAAATTTTTGCAATAACTATCGTATTTCATATAATATTATAAATATTTCATTACAAAATCAAACGAAAAGTAAATAAAAGAACATATACAGATTTCGGTCTAAAATTTCATTTTATTATTTTTCTTTGGTGGTTTTTCAAAATTAAAATAACAAAAAAAAGACTATAACAAAAGCCTTACATTATTTTCAAATGGAAGTTTCTGATGAAAGAGAACCATACAATTTTTAAAAATTTTTAAGAACTAAATTAAATTAAATTTAAACATCTACATATTTAATTAAAGAATAACTTTAATTATATCAAATGAATAACTTTAATTATATCAAATGAATAACTTTAATTATATCAAATGAAATGCCAATGAATGGATTACATACAAGGATTAAATGACCACTTTATCATTCCATTTTTTAGTTCCTAATCGTTTTCTGCATCAAAAGTTGTCGTCTTTTCGTGATTTTCTCGGCAGGAAACCACTTGGAGCTATGAACTTTAGTTTAAATTGTTCACTTTTACACACTTTTGGTACTTTTGAAACATCCATTTCAGTATCAAAGCGCCACCTAATATTCACAACACCTACACCGAACCGAAACTCAGAACAAACAATTTCGATCTTAGTGGAGTCTTTTCCATCCGATGTGATCGTTCCTGTGAATCCTCCTATATCGGGATTACCAAGAGGAATTTCACAACCCTCCTCAAAAAACACCGACATCTTCTTGAAAGATGAAGCACAGCTCTCTCACGCCACACCACTGAAACAGGACACATCCCATCATGGAGTGCAGCAAGAGTCATCCAACATACGAATGATTTCTTCTAGAATGTCACCTTCGAGACGCACACGATTCTGAAAACCCCGAACACTGGCAACAGCGACAAATGTCTTCTTAACCACGTTCAGCACCCAATCCTGGATGCCCAATGAAATCCATTCCATTCCCATCATCCTACCCTTTTTTATTCTCTATCTATTTTTTATTTTTATTTTTATTTTTTTATTTTTTTACCTTCTTATCCTTTTCCTTTGCAAAGCTTCTTATCTACTTCTTAAATTAACTCTTTCCCTATACTCCTCTTCTTTACTTTCCTTTCATGTTGCAGCTTATTCTTTCTCCCTTTGATTTTACCACCATTCTATGATTATTAGCAATTTATATTTCTTCTTTTTGAACTTTTCTCTAATGTCACATTTCAATGATAAATTTTAATCCGGCTTTTTTTTTCTTCTTTATTTATATATTTATGTTAATTATTATTATTATTATTATTTAATTTTTGTTGCTTTTACTTGCTCATCCAACCTTCTCCTTTGTATAGTTTCTTATTTATTTATTTTAATTAACTCCTTCCTTATATTCATTCTCATATCATAGTTTAATCTTTATCCCTATGGTTTCAGCACCATTCTATGAATATCAGTAATTTTTATTTGTTCCTTTTGCCCTTTTCTCTCAAATCACATTTCAATCTATCAGGATGAGACTTCAGTTGCTCAAAAACTCCAGTCAAAGATGTGTTGTTTTTGTCTTTGTTATTATTAGTAGTAGTATTATTATTAAGTAAAAGTTTCAAACCTCGGGTTTCCCCAGCAAACACAACATGGCGGGTCAAGGACCAAATCATATATTGCCAAGTGAAGACGTGTGCAAGAACGATTAGGGATGTGTGGTTGTGTCTATAAATTTCGTAAGTAGGGTAAAGTGACCAAATGTCGGCCACATACCACAAATAACCAGAAAATAAAAGATCTGATGACTTAGTTTATATGATTGAAACAAATTTTTAGATTTATTGTGAATTTAATGAAATAAAGAAGTTTAGCATTACGAAAAATAACTATTATTAAATTAACTATGCATTAATTACTATAACCTTACAATCTGACCAAATGTCGGCCAAGGGGCCTTAAGTCGGCCAGGAAATGACCAAATGTTGGCCAGTTAAAGCATTTATCAGTTAAACATTTCTGCTCACAGGAATTTATTTACAGAAAATCGCATTTTAACATTTAGAATACAGGTTTATGGAAAAAATATTAAGAAATGTTTATTTTCTTCTTCTTGTTAGATTTTGGGAGTTTTCTTTCTTCTTGTTCAACTCGTGTTTCTGTTGCTGTTTTTCAGCTTTCTCTTTTTTAGTTGTTCAGCTTTCTCTTTCCTCAAAGCAGCTGCTTTCAGCCAATTTTCTATTTTTTTTTATTTGTAGCTCTTCCTTTTGTTTTGCAGCTTTCAGTTTCATTTCATATATCACATCTGATGTTAAATCAAAATGTTTATTGTAAGTAATTTATTGTAACCTTATTTCATCCATGATACGAAAATGTTTTCTGGAATTTATAAAACTAAATATGTTTAATAATACAATTCTTTACTCTGATCGTTTCAATGTGCAAAAGCCTAGCCTACAGTGGAAATATTGCAATAATAGATGAAAAGAAATTAATTTTCCTATGCATTTTCTAGCCAAATTGTCCTTCTCCATCCCATAATTTCCTCAGGAGTTAAAAGGACATTAATACTAATATTTCTCTTTTTTAAAACTATTTTATGGCTATGCCTCTGTGAATTCGGAAAAAAACTAAGGATTTCCTAGTTATGTAGTTAGATCTATTCTAGCGTTGATAGAAATGTAAACCACGGATACTATCCTTTATTTAAATACATCACATTATTTTTTTTATATAAAATTAATTTCTTTTCAGTCTGTTGTATATTCTTATATTCTAAAAGAAGTATAGACCTAATCATCCTATTAATAGGCGAAAACTGTTTCCAACATTTCCGCGTCATCCCAACAGCGCTACAGAAACAGTAGTTACGCAGAAACAAAATACAAGGGGGCGCCACCAACATTTCCGTATCATTCCAACAGCGCTACAGAAACAGGAGTTACGCAGAAACGAAATACAAGGCGGTGTCCACCAAGATTTTTTTGCGGGGATCGACATTATTTAAGGGCAGGAGGTTAACTTATAATGACTCACACACCTTATTGACTCTTCAAGCCTATTTCGAAACTAACCTCTAAATATGGATAATTGCATGCTTGCAAGAGGTACGATGATCAAAATGCATATGTTGTTTTTTTGCTTAGTCTTCAGTCAAATTTTACTTGGGCTGTTATAGAAGTCATGGCTTTCAAAAAATGAGCATAGAACATCGTTTTCAATCTTGGATTTGAAAAATTCACGGTATTTCAAAAATGTGGAATCTGTTTTACTTCCGTCAATATTTCACGGGTTCCCAATAGTCTTTAATAAGTAAGATAGGTGTTTATATTTTTTTTACTAAACTGTTAAGTAGCCTAAGCTACACCCTAACAAATAAACAATGGCCGACATTTGAGCCATCCATGGCCGACATTAGGGCAACTTGAAATAGGAAAATAAAATGTAAATGCTGAAGAATTTTAAGGTAATAAATACTAATGATTTAGGAAATAAGGTTAAAATATCAGCTGAGTGTTTGGTAATATCAAAATCATACAAAAAAACATGAAAACTAAGTATTGCTTTGTCTTGGGAAAAATGAATTCTCAACATTGCAATCTGAAGAATCTCGCCAAAACAATCGTTTCCCGCAACAATCAATCTCACGTCTTCGACCAGAGCTTAAAATA
This sequence comes from Thereuonema tuberculata, assembly GCA_023159025.1. Classification (NCBI taxonomy): domain Eukaryota; kingdom Metazoa; phylum Arthropoda; class Chilopoda; order Scutigeromorpha; family Scutigeridae; genus Thereuonema; species Thereuonema tuberculata. The sequence goes on from JAFIDM010018122.1 coordinate 8,056, forward strand.
AATGGCGACATCTGGAAATGACAATTGAAACTAAGATAGGATGGTAGTCCAAAGATGTCAAAATCGTGTAAAACGAAAAAAATCACAGCTAGACCAGTATGTGTTTCTTAAAACACAAAAAACATTTGGTGGCATTCGGCCGACATTTGGTCACTTTGCCCTAGTCTAAACTTTACGTCTGTATTTTGAGTCACTATTCTTTGATAAAACTGTTTTTTCTATCAGGTTTTTTGGCAGGTTCACTAAATTCTTTTATCTTGATTTTTTATTTCGAAAAGTATGTTAATTAATTTCTGTACATTTATTTTCTTATACGAATGTACTTGTGGAATCTTTTTAATTGTATTATTAGTAATTTCATGATCATTTATTCATTCGAAACAAATAAAGTAAAAACGAGGCTTTTTAGTTCAAATAGAAATCAAAATTGAAATTTGCTAAAAAGAGGAACGAATTCAAGAAAACCAAGTTGTTAAAGTATAATTTATGGTAATAATGTATTTCACGTAAATTTTTTTAAAATTTTAATATGGTATTATCTTATATTGGTAATACCTCACTATATTCACATAGTTTAATTTGGATAAAATGAATTAAAGCTCTAATTTGTATCTTTTTGTAATTTTTTTAACTTATAGATATTGTCGTGAGAATTTTTGAAGGAATGATGGACAAGTAATGACTGAGACTAAAATAATTTCATAAAAAAAAATATGTTTTCATAAGATACGTGAGCACAGAAGAGAAGAATATAAGAGATTTGAAGCGATAATTAAATGTGAATAATTATTTTTGGAATATTAAGTGTTAAATAAATAATTAACACAGGCTTCAAAGAAGATTTAAATTTATTATTTAAAATGAAATGTGACGTCATCAGTGAAAAGGTATTTAAATGAGAGGGAGCCTCACTCTCGATCAGTCAAAGAAAAAGCCCTGGATAGAACTGTTTGGAGAGGTTGCCCACGTCATCCTCTCGTCAGATGAGTTGCACGCCTGGACGAAGGAAGAATAACGAAGAATGCGGAATTATTTCAGAAGATTTGGTCCCACGAAGAATAAATAAGAAGTCAATTCTGAAGCGTACGAAGAATTCACCGGTAGAAGATAATTAAAAGGGAATTCTGATGGAATTAGACGACACAAGTGGAAGAGACCAATCAGGACTAGGGAAGTCTGCCGCAAAACTGAGAACACGTAAGCCAATAGAATCAACTAGTGGAATATTCCAAGTGACTTCACCGAGGAATGAACCGAAAACTGAAGTGAACTCGGCTAAAGGCATTAATAAGTGAGTACAATTATTCCTTACCTTAGTAACGAAGATTATTGAAACTTAAAGGAATTAAATTAAAGGATTCAACAATAAATTGAAAAGCGAGAAGTAAGAAGAATTGTATTATTCATTGACTTTATTACTGCAAACGAAAATTTCAAGATTCAACTGTTACCGTTAAATTGCGAGAATGAATTATTGTGCGACTTATTAAAATACAGTGTGGTTTATAATCAAGTTAGATTATAATATTTATTGAATCAAAGTGCTCCTGTTAAGAATTAAATGCGTAACTTACCGATAGCGAATTATCAACGACCGAAGATAGACTATTAAAGATATTATAAAAGTAAAACTAGAAAATACTTACCGGAAAAGTGCTCGCTCCTAATTTGAAGATTACTTTTAGTGATATATTGAAATTAGTTAATTTCTACTGTGAAAACTCTAGTTGAGTTTAGATTTATTTTTTGCTCTAATTATTAATTGTGATAATAACTAGTCGGCTACCCGTCGCTTCGCTCCGGAAGCCTCTCTTATGTAACGGAAAACAATTTTTTATTTATTAAAAAAAAAACACACACACAAATTACATCAAGGAAACTAAAACTAAAATTTTTTAAAAGCTTTTTTTTTTAATTTAATTTTTGATGTCTATATTCTCTCAATCTACGACTGCTTTTAGAACCACCTTGTAAATCATATATCTATGATATATTTTTATTTTTTACAGAGATTAGAATGTAGGCCTAGTGGTATAATGGCTAAGACGTCTAACTTCTGAGCAGTATTCTACCTAATAGAAATAGTGCATCTTTCTTTCTTGACTATCTTTTTTTTTATTCCTATTGATACTTTTCAGTGGTTTT
>JAFIDM010018139.1:0-30615 GCA_023159025.1 Thereuonema tuberculata
GAAGTTGCGGGCCTGTAATACAGTTGTGCAAAATGTCGAAGCGAACTTAACTCTGTGAACATCTCTACTTGTTCGCAGATGTGTGTTGGAGGCACAACATACCCAAAAGTCCTCCTAGAAAGCACACTATCACTGATCCCACGACCACGAGTCAGCTCTCCATAATTTTTGATTACCATCATTAATACCTACTAAGTACTTTCTCAGAGCAAATTCCAGACCAGAATTTTTCACTTCGACAAATAGTGAAGTAGCCTTGTGTCGTTCCCGAGAGTCCATTTTGTCTTATAGGTTGATCATTTCTTGGTAATAGATGAGCACTTTTTGCGGAATTTAAATGACCTGCTGCATGAAAGAAGGGTATCATTTCTTTGACACATTCGAGTTGCAGTTTCCAATCACTCATCCGTTGAGCTTTAATTTCATCACGGTACATACGGAAGTACTGAATCCACAGGGCTGCAATGGGCCCTGTCTTTGCAATCGTCGTCCGCATTTCTGTGAATTTGACAGTCACTGCATGGATTGCCTCATCCTCATGTGCCCTCATAATGATGGAACTGTCAGCAAAATTGATTAATCTGTCCAGTGCAGATAAGTCTTCTTGTGTTAAGCTGAGACGTTCAAAAATCGAGCCAGCCAAAGCAGGAAAGTGAGGATGTGCGCTCGAACAGTCATATGCTGATAGCATAAATTGTGCAGAACAGCTCTTTCAACCCACTCCCAGCCATAATATTCCCATAGCCCCCATAAATGACATCAAGAGGTGGAATGCTCCTAGCCTAACGATGACGTAGCTAACCTGTGGAAAAGAGTCGTTTGCTACCATATCACGAGCCTTCCAGTATAATGACTGTGCAAAAGTGACGATGCATGTCTTCTGATTAAGTGATTTACATTCAGCATTTGCAGCAAGAATGTAAAAACTGTGTGGTAATCGCTTGGGGGGGGCATTGATAAATGGTAGACTAACTATTTTAGATCATTTTAATTGCTCATTTCGTGTTCCCAGCTCCATGGCACCGTTCCAGCCTGATAATGTTGATGAGTGCCCCGAGTTTTTCCCATAAAGCCAGACGATTTCAGAGTCACATGGTTAGTCGCCTGGGAATAGTTGATTTCTGTATTCCCCCTCTGCGACATTTTGTAATCCAGCATTTTTGGTCTCTGATATGGTTTCAAGTAAACACTACCAATTGTAGCGATAAAGTTGGAGGCTGAGCTCACTACCAAGCAAGATATTTGTGTTTCACTACTTACTGGATGTTAGTTGTGTCACTGCCATAATTCATCCCATGGCATGGGAAGTGTCACGACCATCCAACGTGTTTACGTTAAAAATCGGCATTGTCAAATATGAATTGGTTGAATGGATCGGCGGACTCCTTAATTTTTGCCTTTTCAGCCTTCAGAACGTAGGACCCTTCAAGCCTACTAGCTTCTTCATACGTTTCTGATACGTTGCATATAATTTTCAGATTTGGAAAATCTAATAATTATCAAAACCAACATTCCCGAATTTTTCAGATTTGCAAAATCTATTTTACAAAATCTGACTAAATCTATTTTTACAGTCTATAAAAAAAAAAAGAAATAAAATCCTAAACATAAAATAAAATAATATTTGTTAGGACTAATATCCTACAGAGGAGGTAGTGGTGGTTGTGGAGAGGGGGGGTTTGCACGTATGGAAATGAAAGTAGATACCATAATTCCATTAAATATGATACAAAATGGAAACTACATAGCGATAACAAGCTGTTTTAGCTTTTTTTTCCGATTTTGAGAAATTTTGCACTTTTTTGAAGCCATGTATCTCGGTACCTATGGGGTCAATAAATAAGTTTCACCAGTGAAAATAGAAGGAAATTTAATCCTCTACAAATTTCTATTTTAAACGTGAAAAGTAAAAGTTAAAGTATCCCGCTTACAGGCCTACAAAGGCCTATGAGTTGGCTGGAGGGTAGGCTGGCGAAGTTGAGGTCGGGGGGAGGGGTCAGCCCGACGCCCGCCCGCCTTTAACTCTCGGGAAAGAAACCCGGTACCCATTCTAGAGAGGGCTGGATAGACCCTAGGACTCATTTGGAGGAAAAAGGACTATTTTAAATTTTTCCACTAAAATCAACGTTTTTCGAAACATTTCGAAAAAACTGAAAAAAAATGCAAAAAATTTGCGGTCTTTTGTCTCCCCCCCCACCAAGTTTCCACAGGGTATTTTTCCCATCCGATTTAGATTTGTGACGACTGGACTGTTAATAGAAAATAGAAAAAACATATTCAAAGAACATTCGTATGAGACAAACGATTGATTCACATTGTCTCGTATGTTCTTTGCTTCTAGATTATTCTTTCCAATTTCTCAGTTTTTAAAATCAATTAAATTTCCTGTAGGTTAAACGTTAAAAGAATCCAAAAGTACATTCCTATCAGTAAAGAAAAAGAATACACAAGAATATACTTAAACACACTAATGCAAACAAACAAAAATATAAGCATTAAAAATTTAAAAGAATTTAAAAGAATTTAATATAAATTTAATTTAATTTTCGATGCAGTAAATGGAACTAAAAAATTGATTAGGAAAATGGTTAGTTAATCCTTGTGTTTCATCCATTCATCTGCATTTCATTTGATATGATTAAAGTTATTCACCTTTTTAAAATATTGTAGGTTTTTATTGATTTTTTTTTTTTTTTTTAGTCTTTTGTTTGTTATTTAAATTTTGAAAATCAACCAAAGGAAAATAATGAAAGGAAATTTCAAGAAGAAATCTATAAACGTTCTTTTATTTAATTCTGTTTTGATTTTGTAATAAAGTCTTTATAATATTACTGGAAAAAAAAAAAATAGAAATACGATAGTTATTGCAAAAATCTGAATCCTTTGTTTAACTTAGCATTTTTAAAGAAAGTATTTTGTTTCTTAATTTGTTAGTTTTTATGATTTAATTAATTTTGAGTAATAATAATAAGGTAGGTGATCCAAAGGTGGCCATAGTTAAGCTTTGCTGATTTTTTATAATTGAACGGTTGCGGGAATATAAAAAAAAATCTAGGGGTCATCATCCTGAACCTTCTCTAAGCAAGACATATTGATATTGTTTTTCTTAAAGTTTGTTAGTCTTATTTAGTTTGTTTTAAAGTTATTTTATTAAAAAGTTACTTCCGGGCCACCTTCGGAGCAGGTGAACCCAAGGTGGCCCACATATTTATTTTGTTAAAAATTATATTTTCCAGGGGTTGAAAGGACACTTAACACTTTATGACTAAATTCAGTATTTTATAAGCTGCTACTTTTACATGCCTAATGTCCTAATACTAAATATGCGTACAAAATATTGAGGGAAAAGTACACTTAAAATTTTTGATTCTGTCGCCTTGTGTAAGTCTTTCAATTTGAGTCAATGCAAAAGTACACTTGAAATCTTTGATTTTATCACCTTTTGTAACTCCTTCACACTCCTCGTGGACATACCTTAAACATTGGGTGCACAGTCTCATGTCAGTTATTTTGTCCGTTCCCAAGGTGGTCAGGTTGGCGGGCCACCTTGTGTACACATCTCAGCACATGGTTTTCACAAATAAACAATGTCATTACCATGAAATTCTTAAACTGTGACAATATGTCCTGAATGAGTACTGACCGAGCTTTAATAAAATATACAACAACTTGCATTTCATAAAACTTTACACGATTAACTTTAATTTATTACTTATCGGAAAGTTAGAACAACGATGCTCAAAAACAAATGTCTTCTCAGTAATGGCCGATATCTCGTCGAAATGGCTTAGTTTTCAGTAGCCAGAGCTAGAGTGCGACAGCTGTCAAGTAGCAGGTGCCATATACCGACAATTTTGTGTATTACTATTTTTATATAAGCAGATGGCCACCTTGTGCACTCTGGCCACCTTTGGGTCACCTACCTTATTAAATTTCATATGTTGATTAAATGCTCATATAAAGAGACACATTTCTTGAGTTTACTTTTCTTGTTTTTCCTTTAGAAGAAAATCGAAAAAACATATTCAATTAACATTCATATGAGACAAACGATTGATTAACTGTGTCTCGTATGTTCTTTGCTTCTAGATTATTCTTTCCAATTTCTCAGTTTTTAAACTCAGTTAAAAATTCCTTCAGGTTTAAATCTTAAAATTTTCCAAAAGTACATTCGTATCAGTAAAGAAAAAGAATATACAAGAATATACTTAACATACTATTCCAAACAAACAAAAATATCAACATAAAAGAATTTTGTTGGTCTGAAAAAAAAACTGATAGAAAAGCATATAAGATTGATACTTCTGATAATCCACAACATGAACATCTCTATCTGCCTGAATATCTGAAGTAATTGAATCTCAGCGGGTATTCCTCAACATCGTTTGTCATTGAAGATTGGATCTCCAATAATGTTGTTGCAAAAAATCAATCCCAAGTTTGGACACTGCTACGGAACTCAACTTAAATGCCGTTCATTCGATAATGATCTCATTGAAGCCGAAATTATAACAGGAACTCACAAAGGAAATTTTGTTTTCATTCATAGGATGTCTATGAAACCAAACGATAATCTACTTCTATTCAGTTTCACAAGAAAGCAATTTCTGATCAGGCCTTCTTACACGATTTTTATCAATAAAGCTCAAGGACAGACTCTAATAAAATTGCCATGTATTTGGAGAACGTTGTCTTCACTCACGCACAACTTTATGCCTTTGAGTCACAAGTCGTCAGAATTTGGTTATCTTCACTCGAAAGAATAGTCACAATCAATTCGTCCTTCAAGAATTTCGTATACAAGGTACGATCTTCACTCATCATCTATATTAACAAACCTCCATCTCAACATATCGCTTCTTTAAATATCTATATCAATCAATTTGTTCACGTGTAATGATTGTAATTAAGAAAAGAGATTCAAGAAAGAAAGAAGCACTATTTCTATAACATAGAATACTGAAAAATCACTATTTGTAACTTAAAAACCAATGTTCTTTGTAACTCAAAAATCACTAAAAAGTATATCTATATTACTAAAAGCTTTTATTTCTCTGTCTGTCTGGTGCAATTGTTGTAATTTGTGAAAATAGAAATAATTTCTACAAATTCACTATGGTAATCGAACATGCAACCATCTGCTCCGAAGTTAGATGTCTTAGCCATTAGACCACGAGGACTACATTCTCAACTTCATAAAAAATAAAAATATATCGTAGGTATATGATTCACATGCTTGTTCTAAAAGCAGTCGTGGATTGACAGAATATAAACATCAGAAATTAAATTAAAAGAACTTTTAAAAATTTTAGTTTTAGTTTACTTGATGTAATTTGTGTGTGTGTGTGTGTATGTTTTTAATAAATAAAAATTTGTTTTCCGTTACATATGCGGAGGCTTCCAGAGCGAAGCGACGGGTAGGCGACTAGTTTTTTTTAAAAAAATGGAATCTCAATCATATTTGTATAACTGGTTTGCCATTTCTTTAAAAATTATAAAGAATATTGCTGAATCTTAACAAAAGTAAATAAAATTTAAAAATCTGTCTGAAATTACATTTACCTTAGATTGTCAGCTTTCGAACAGAGATATGATTTGAATTTTCTTAAAATATGTTAATCAAAGTTTCAAGAAGATTTTTATTTTCGTACAAAAAAATTATCAAGAACAAATGAACATAAAGACCCGAAATGCAACTAGAAGATTGAAGAGTTAATTCATTTTATCCAATTTTAATGATTAAAGTACGATATTACGAATATAAGCTAATAATATATTGATTTTTATTTTAAGAATTGTACTTGAAATATATTATTACCATAAATTATACTTTACTAGCTTTAAAAGGGGTTTGCTTGTATTCGTTCCTCTTTTTAGTAAATTTCAATGTTGATTTCTGCTTTGAACTAATAAGCCTCGTTTTCACTTTATTTGTTTTGAATTGAACAAATGATGGTGAAATTAATAATAATACAATTAAAAAGATAACGTTGGTTGACAGTTGTAAAAGCAATAAATATTTGAATATATTGTGAATGTTTTTTAGAGGACCTATTTAGGTAATCTTTTAAATTAAATTTTATATGATGGCTTCAAGAATTTAAAGATCAGTTCATGGTTGAAATAAAACCATCAATACTCTTAATACATCATGTACGGATAACAGGAATGCCAACCAAATCTAAGGGAATAATTTTTTAATGAGTTTTGTTGTTTAAAAAAAAAAAAAGAAGAAAACATGCATCTCTTCGGAAAGATTTTATTAAGTGATTATTGAAAGCTTTAGAGAAGATATTTTTCCAGGAGGCGTTCTAATCGCTGCGTAGTAGGCAGCGCGATTTTTTCTATTTGAGCATGACATCACATCGTTTGCAACATGGAAATTCTCTTCCATTCATATAATAATAGAGCGCTTGTTTTTTTGAAAAACAAAAACAGAAATGTTTTCGAAATTAGCGAAATATTATTTGAAATAATAAATTTATAAGCGGTCTGACACATAAATAAATAAATAAATAAATAAGTAAATATAAAAATAAATAAATTGGCTAAATCGAAAAAAGGAAATTTTCAAAGGTAATATTGAGACAGATATTAAAAATTTCATTGTTATTTTCGTCAAATATTACAAAATAAAATTAGTTTTTAACTATGTTGACTTTGTTTTCAATTAGGACTAATGAAAATTAAAGAAATGAAATGCTACTAAATAAATTTAAAAAAAAATTTTGAAATTCGTGATTTTTCTTTTTTATTTCATTAAATATATATATATTTTTACATTTATTAAATAAATATATTTTTTAATGACTGTTATACTATCACGCTTGATTTTTTTACATCTGTTTCTAATACTATCAGATACTTTATTAAATAATAGACACCTGAGCCAAATTCTTATTTTTCTTTTATTTTCTTGAATCAGAATCAGAGTTCACTGATATTAAAATACATTTCAATAAATTATTGTGGAAACTAGTTCTGTTAAGTTGCATCTCTTTTCAAGACTTAACCAAATAAAGAAATTAAAATAAAACTTTCTACTTCTAACCCGGTGATTTCTTAGAAATTCTATGTACTTTTTCGTTAACGGAAGTCGAGTGGGTCTAGTCGTTTGAGTCTTGATAAGGGTAGTAAATGTAGTAATATAGAAATATTTTAACTAGAAAATTTATTTTCTTTTAAGAAGAAGGGGGATATAATTCAATAATTGCAAACAAAATACTGTCAAAGATGTCCTTCCGCCTATTTCGATGCATAAACAAAGAACCTATACGCATTTTATATAGGTTGTTTTGCGTAAACTCAGTTTAGAAGGAGTCCACGTGTAAATGCTATTGCGCAATATAGGTGGGCTTCAGATAATCGAAAAATACCATCTTCTCTACATAAATATCAAAAACATTCAAAAGCCATCAATTAATATTCAATACAACTAATTGATTAAATTTATTGAATATAGGAAACGTGATGTGAGGTGACCCGACTGAATGTTTCGTGATTTGTAATGATTCGATTGAATGTTTCGTGATGTGAGATGATTCGACTGAAGTTTCGTGATATGTAATGATTCGATTGAATGTTTCGTGATGTGAGGTGACCCGACTGAATGTTTCGTGATATGTAATGATTCGATTGAATGTTTCGTGATGTGAGATGATTCGACTGAATGTTACATGATATGAGATGGATTGACAGAATGTTTCCTAATGTGAAATGATTCAACTGAATGTTTCGTTTTGTGAGATGATTCAACTGAATGTTTCGTGATGTCTGTGGTGATGGCAAAAACTTACTGTTGAAAAGGCATTCAAAGATGAGAAAACGGAAAGGTATTAAAGGTTCTAGAAAAATTTGAAATCAAATCTATTACAGATTGGATTGTAAATAAAATTCGAAATTTTGACAACAATTGAACAAATGGAAAAAGATTTATCCTCTGGATTTATGGAAAGACATCTTAATCTATTTTCTAAGTTCTGCTTCAAAAAATCTTCAAAATATAAGTTTTAATTGTTCTGAGGATGAAAAACCAAAATTTAAAATACACTCAAGTATATCCTCAGCTTTTTCATCGATTAATAACTTTTCTAGGAAAAGCAACTTATTTTAAGACTGGGAAGGCGTGGTTTTAATGTATGTAGGTCACTATGAAAGTTATTTAAGAGAGAAGATTGGTGCCGCCGCGAAAACGATTTCTATTGGCTAGCTCAATGACGTCATTTGAATTGCAGAGTAATTTAATGGTCCAACACCTAAGAATTGAAATTATGCTGTATTTAAATCTTTGGAGGTCCAGTAAGATTTAATTAAATAAACGCATTTGGAAAATAAAAAAGTAAAGACAAAATAAACTAGCATGCAGTAAATAACTCTTTCGAAGGAGTTTCTAAAGAAAATTTTATTATCTTCAAACGCATATTTCTTACAGAAGAGAGAATTTGAAATACTATCTTCAATAGTCAATTTCCAGGAAGATATTTTCAAAGCTTCAAAACACAGACATACATAGACTGCTTTAATTATTTAGACTTTTCTTTTCGGAAACTAATGTTTAACCTTCTAATGTCATTTATAAAATAGAGAAACTTAAAAGTCTCCTTTAAAAATAGAAGGTAAACTATTTTTGATTTTAAATTTTTGTAGATATTTAAATATTCAAAACTTTTGACAAATTTCATAATTAACATTAAGTAAATTATTAAACAATTAAATACATTTCATTTATACATGCAAAGATTTCATAAGATTATAATATTCAGTTTCTAAAAAATATAATCTTTCTGAAGGAATAACTGACTCATATACGTTATAACAATATTTATTAATTATAACGGTTGCTCTTTTCTCCTTAGGAAATTAATTAATTTTTTCTATATTTAGTAATTTTAAAATAAAGTAATTCTCTTAAATGACGATTTAGTAATGAGAAAAGAATGTTTTAAATTATCTTTTTTATTAAATAAGAAATAATTAATACCTGAAAATATCACAATTGAAACTTTTAGAATATTTGTGATTTATTAGGAGCTCTCTTAGATTGCGAACAATGACATGTATTTTGTTTCTGTTTGGTTGCTGTAAAAGTGAATAGTAAAATTGAATAGTAGTCCATAAAATTAATTGATATAAGTGGTTCCCTGCCGAGAAGAGTACGAAAAGACGACAACTTTCGATGTAGAAAACGAATAGGAGTTAAAAAATGGAATTGTAAAATGGTCAGTTAATCCTTGTGTCTCATCCATTCAGCTTCATTTCATTTGATATGATTAAAGTTATTCACCTTTAAACAATGTAGGTTTTTTTTTTTTTTTTTTTTGGGGGGCTTTCTTTGTTATTTAAATTTTGAAAAACAACCAAAGGAAAAAAAATAAAATGAAATTTCAATAAGAAATCTATAAATGTTCTTTTATTTAGTTCTGTTTTGATTTTGTAATCAAATATTTACAATGTTATACGAAAAAAAAAAGTAGAATACGATAATTATTGGAAATATTGTAAATATAATCTGTCTCCTTTGTTTAACTTAGCATTTTTAAAGAAAGTACTTAGTTTCTTGATTAAAGTTTTTATGTTTTAATTAATTTTGAATAATAATAATATTAAATTTCATATGTTGATTAAATACTGATTTAAAGGGACCTATTTCAAGAAATGTTTTTCTTTATACTCCAGTCACCATGTACTTTTTATCTTAAAAAAAATTCTTAATTTAACGAAACTTTGGGATATTGTTTGTTGGCGTACAGTAGTACTACACCCAATTATCCGAACAAAAAAAACCGTGTGTAAACTTGGGGGGAGGGGGGTGAAAAACCGCAAAAATTTCGCACATGTTTCAGCATTTTCGAAATATTTCGAAAACGGTTGGTTTTTGTGGAAAACTTTAAAATAGAAATTTGTAGAGAATTAAATTGTCTTCAATTTTCACTGTTGAAACTTATTTTTTGACACCGTAGGTATCGAGATACAATGCTTCGAAAATGTACAAAATTTCTCAAAATCGGAAAAAAATGCTAAAACGGCTTGTTTTCGCTATATAGTTTCCATTTTGCAAAATATTTAATGGAGTTATGGTATCTTCTTTCATTTTCTTACGTTCAAACCCCCCCCCCCTCCCCACAACCAGCACTACCTCTTCCTCTGTAGGATGTTTACACTATACTGGGAACATGCAAGGTTTAAAAGAGGAAATAACCTAATTCGTCTTTAAGTTTGGGGATTTTTAAATGTAGTTTATTGTAACGATTCTTATTGTCTAATGTGAACAGTAAATTCTTGTAATAAATCGTGAAGCATTAAAGCAAGGTAAATATAATATTTTAGGCGTTTGGCACAGGGAGTTTGCTCTTCTTCTCGCTCTTCTTCATTGTAAAGCAGTGGTTCCTTTACAATTTCTTCTTCACACTCTCCTTCTGCATCTTCCTCCTGGAGATCAGCTGCTTTCTTGCAGCTGCAGGATACAGTGCTACACCCTATCTTGCATTGACAAGAGATGATGTTAAGTATGTTGTTTGGGGCAGCATTGTGTGTGATCCTGATGGGGACGATCCCTCGTCTCGTCAGCGACTACCCCCAAACTGACGGTACAATGTCGTTACCTAGCCACGTCAGGACCTGGAGGTTCGAAAAATATGGTGGGTTGCCGCGTTTTTTTGGTAGGTGGCAGTCTGGCCAATTGGAATTTGGGTTTGGTTGACTTAGTAAAAAAGTTGGTATCGGACGTTGTTGAGGGAATCTGTTTCCATGTTCACCCCATACAGTGCCACCAGAAAATTCTCGCCTGCCTCGGAAATTTGGGAGGGAGTGACTTCTGGGTCTTTGAACACAGTTGCTAGGTCATGTAGGGAAGTGTTCTTCTCATAAATTCTTCAGACCTTCTTCTTCCCTTGTCCGAAGGGGATTGACGTCATGTCGCACCCACTGACTGCATGTAAAAAGAGAATGTCTTGAGTGTCGAACTTGCATGAAGCTGCTGAATATAACAATGATGGGGCATTGCCTCTCCCATTCTTCTCGAAATAGATGTTTTTGTGGGAAGGGAAGGCTAGGGCTGTTAGTAACACCTGTGATGATAACAGTGTCATATTCAGCAGCCTTCCATATTGCTGTGTGTACAATCATCACGTCTGCATCTTCAGTAACCTGTTTCACCTCAATTCCTTCGCTGTCATTTCTGTCATCAGCATTGTGATAAAGTTTCTTTTGTTGGTGTGGTTTGATAAATAGTCTCTTGTTCCATTGTCACTGCAGTTGTTGCTAAAAAAATAAATGTGGTGGGCGAGTGCAGTTCAGCCCGGCGAGATCTGTCTGCGGCTTTGATGCTTTGAAAGGAGGTCACTGATCCCACGACCACGAGTCAGCCCTCCATAATTTTTCATTACCATCATTAATATCTGCTCAGTACTATCTCAGACCAAATTCCAGACCAGAATTTTTCACTTCGATCCACTAGCTACAGCACTGCCACAACGACATTTTGTAATCCAGCATTTTCGGTCTCTGATATGGTTTCAAGTAAACACTGCCAATTGTAGCGACTAAGTTGGAGGCTGAGCTCACTTCCAAGCGAGGTATTTCTGTTTCACTACTTACTGCATGTGTAGTTGTGTCACTGCCATAATTCATCCCATGGCATGGGAGGTGTCACGACCATCCAACGTGTTTACGTTAAAATCGGCATTGTCAAATATGAATTGGTTGAATTGATCTGCGGTATCCTTAATTTTTGCCTTTTCAGCCTTCAGAACGTACGACCCTTCAAGCCTACTAGCTTCATCATACGTTGCTGATACGTTGCATATAATTTTCAGATTTGGAAAATCTGATAATTATCAAAACCAACATTCCCGTATTTTTCAGATTTGCAAAATCTATTTTACAAAATCAGACTAAATCTATTTTTATAGTCAAAAAAAAAAAAAACCTAAACATAAAATAAAATAATATTTGTTAGGACTAATATATAAATATAACAATATTGTCCGTAACAGTATAGTATGAACATCCTACAGAGGAGGAGGTAGTGGTGGTTATGGAGAGGAAGGGGGGGGGGTTAAAAGTATGGAAATGAAAGTAGATACCATAGTTCCATTAAATATGATGCAGAATGGAAACTATATAGCGATAACAAGCCGTTTCAGCAGTTTTTTCCGATTTTGATAAATTTTCCACTTTTTTGAAACCCTGTATCTCGGTACCTATGCGGTCAATAATCACCAGTGAAAATAGAAAGAAATTTAATCCTCTACAAATTTCTATTTTAAACGTTAAAAGTTAAAGTTGAAGTATCCCACTTATAGGCCTATAAAGGCCTATGGGTTGGCTGGAGGGTAGGCTCCAGCATTCACGACCTAAATCTGGGCGAACACGTAGCAACATGCGACAATATTGCTGGACAATATTGGTCATTTTTATTGCTGACAACCGTTATCACGCGCAAACACACAGTTGTTGCTACGTGTTCGCCCGGCAAAATGGGCAATATTGGGCAATTTTGCCGCTTGTTGCTACATGTTCGCCCAGCATTACGGGACGAAGTTGAGGTCGGGGGAGGGTTAGCCCGACACCCGCCCGCCATTAACTCCCGGGAAAAAAACCTAGTACCCATTCTAAAGAGGGCTGGGTAGACCCTAGGACTCGTTTGGAGGAGAAAGGACTATTTTAAAATTTTCCACTAAAATCAACCGTTTTCGAAACATTTCGAGAAAAACTGAAAAAAATGCAAAAATTTTGCGGTTTTTTGTCACCCCTCCCCCCTCCCGCCAAGTTTCCACAGGGTATTTTTCCCATCCGATTTAGATTTGTGACGACTGGACTGTTACTAGAAAATAGAAAAAACATATTCAAAGAACATTCGTATGAGACTATTGATTCACTTTGTCTCGTATGTTCTTTGTTTCTAGATTATTCTTTCCAATTTCTCAGTTTTTAAAATCAGTTCCTGTAGGTTAAGCATTAAAATAATCCCAAAGTACAGTACTGATACAAAGTATCAGTAAAGAAAAAGAATATACAAGAATATACTTAAACATACTAATGCAAACAAACAAAAATATCAGTATTAAAGAATTTAATATAAATTTAATTCAATTTTGATGCAGTAAATGGAACTAAAAAATGGATTAGGAAAATGTTCAGTTAATCCTTGTGTTTCATCCATTCATCTGCATTTCATTTGATATGATTAAAGTTATTCACCTTTAAACAATGTAGGTTTTTTTATTTTTAGTCTTTTGTTTATTTTTTAAATTTTGAAAATCACCCAAAGCAAAATAATAAAAGGAAATTTCAAGAAGAAATCTATAAACGTTCTTTTATTTAGTTCTGTTTTGATTTTGTAATAAAGTATTTATAATATTATAGGAAAAAAAAATAGAAATACGATAGTTATTGCAAAAATATGTCTCCTTTGTTTAGCTTAGCATTTTTAAAGAAAGTATATGTTTCTTAATTTGTAAAGTTTTTATGATTTAATTAATTTGAGTAATAATAATATTAAATTTCATATGTTGATTAAATGCTCATATAAAGGAACACATTTCTTGAGTTTACTTTTCTTGTTTTTCCTTTAGAAGAAAATCGAAAAAACATATTCAATTAACATTCATATGAGACAAACGATTGATTAACTGTGTGTTGTATGTTCTTTGCTTCTAGATTATTCTTTCCAATTTCTCAGTTTTTAAACTCAGTTAAAAATTCCTTTAATTTTAAATCTTAAAATATTCCAAAATTACATTCGTATCATTAAAGAAAAAGAATATACAAGAATATACTTAACATACTATTCCAAACAAACAAAAATATCAACATGAAAGAATTTTGTTGATCTGAAAAAAAAAAATGATAGAAAAGCAATTGTGTCAAAGAATTGTGACCAAAAATGCAGAGGAAAAGTTTAGACTAATTATGTTTAGTTCTCATGAGGATCTTTTTATTTCGATTCTCCCATGGTAGCTCATGAACAAAGGATATATTTTTGTAACTAATATAACTTCACTTAATGCGATTGTAGAGGAAGAAAATGTCTATGTATATAAAAATGTATATATAAAACAAAATAGTCATATCCATCCGCCTACCTTAACGATTTGCATTTTAAATCTGCATAGTAATTAAATACTTCAAAATATAATGTTTTTTTTTCTTTTGTAAGTTTTCGTAAAAAGTGAACAAATAACGTTCAACCATCGATAAACTATTCTCGGAAATCACTATAAATTAACCATTAGCACTACAAATAACAACGAAAACTTTGAAAAAAAGTTAAAATTTATAATTACAGTTCTTTTTCCTTCTATATATTTATGATCCTTTAATTTATGTGTATTCATAATTTGGGATGACAACTATAACTTCTTTTACTTTGAGGTTTCTATTCTATTCTATAAACGAGAAAGTGTATTCAAAAATTATTTTATTTAATTCATTTCAATTTTCAAAACACCAAAATCAACCGAAAACTATCTATTTGTCTGAAATTGATATTTGTTATGAGTGGCAAATTTGGCTAATGATGTTTTTCAAATAAAAGCAAATTTTTAACGTATGTGTAAAGAAATATTAATCGTTTTAAATACATACTATATCTTACGATTTGAATGGAAATTTTAGTCATTTACTCACAAGAACGAATTTTAGGTTGTTTTTTGAGTGATTTTTTTTGGGGGGAATTTTCGAAAATTGTTAACAAGCAAAAATGCAATTATTTGATCTCAATCAAACCTCATATTTAAAACTTTATTTTCTTTACATAGATATGGCATAGGTTTGTAAATTTTGTTAAGACAACTACACGTAAGTTCGTGAATCCTCTGGTGTAGTTATTTGTTCTGCGGGCTGAAAAAAGCCGGTTCAATTTCTGGCTGAGTTATTCACCTCCAATTGGGTTTAGAAGTTACCCAGACTCCTGTAAAACGGGGTGTGGATTTATTTCGCGAGATTCAAGTCAAAAGGATAGCGGACCTACTATTCTACTCTACCCTCATCCCAATGGAAGCACAGATATTGGAACCTGAACATCCAACACCACAAAACAGCCTTTATGATAATTCTTTAACAGCCTTTAAAATAAGTCCTTTAATTTCCCTTATGTATGTTCTTTAAATATGTTTTTTTGATTTTCTTCTAAAGGAAAAACAAGAAAAGTAAACTCAAGAAATGTATCCCTTTAGATCAGCATTTAATCAACTTATGAAAATTATTATTATTGTTATTATGCAAAATTCATTAAATCATAAAATCTTTACAAATTAAGAAAAAAAAATACTTTCTTTAAAAATGCTAAGTTAAACAAAGGATACAGAATATATTTATAATTTTTGCAATCACTATCGTATTTCTACTTTTTTTCATATATAATTATAAATATTTTCTTACAAGAACACAACAGAACTAAAAATAAACAAACGTTTATAGATTAATTCTTGAAATTTCCTTTTATTATTTTCCTTTGGTTGTTTTTCAAAATTTAAATTACAAGAAAAGACTAAAAAAGAAAAAGCCTACATTGTTTAAAGGTGAATAACTTTAATCATATCAATGAAATGCAGATGAATGGATGAGACACAAGGATTAACAGAAAATTTTACCAATCCAATATAAGCTTCTGAAAGATGCCTTACATCCCCGGTTTGTCTGTCTGTCTTTCTGTGGACACATATCCCATAATGCTTCGCAGCGGCTTCTGTTAGCTCAGTTGATTAGAGCGTCGTGCTAATAATGCGAAAGTCGTGAGTTCGATCCCCTCATGGCCCATTCTTATTCTTCAATTTTTTTCTCCCTTTTTTAAATCAGTTTCTCAACTTATGACATTATGAGATATTGGTTATGTAATCCTTTAGAATTGGGATTTTGATAACTACTTTATATTCTCTAAAATTAGTATCACGTTGTTTAAAGTAGATACTTAGAAAGCTACTGTTTTAGGATTTATTGAATGTTGTAGGTGGTCTGTTATAGTTGGTTAGAGCGTCGTATTAATAACACGAAGTTCGTGGGTTCGATGCCCTCATGAGCAATTCTTAAGGCTCGGGCACACAGAAAGCGATCTCCCGCGGCGGGCAGCGATCTTCGACCGAGGCGGTCAGGCGGTCTAGTTGTATTCACAGCGTTGCATTATCTCGTTTACACAGAACGCGGTATATCGCCGCCCAATATTGTTGCCCGCGACGACAAGCGATCTGGTTGTACAGAATTACAGATTTTAGCGTGACCGCCTTCGAGCAATGACTGATCAAATAGAAATTTTCATAGAAAATGTGCATAAATACAAATATTTGTTTGATACTTCACATGACCATTGTAAAAATGTTTTAAAAAAGGCTGACGCAATTAATTATATAATTAATTTAATTATAAACAAGAAATTAAATTTAGAGTTATGTTTAAAAAAAAAAAAGAGGTAATTCTGTTTTCTGGATGGTATGTTTTTAATGCAATACATTCTTCATCTACTCTTCATATGAAATAAAAAACATATTTTAATATAGAATTTTCGGAAGAATATTTCCTTTCTTCCTTCTTCAAGATCGTCAATTACAATAATGTATAATCAGATGATATCAAATACATAGATTTCTTATCCATAGTTGGTAACAAAACTCATCAACTCTTTAAATGCTACTAACATTATTATTGGAGAGAAATCGCCAACCGGACAATAAAAATGCCTTCGCCCATTGAGCCAACATCAACGAGAATTCTGTACAATTGTTTCGTCCTTATTGGGGACTCATCAGCAGAATCTACTCGTTGATGTTTGGCTCGATGAGCGAAAGCTCTACCCAAAAGCAAAGCGATCCCGCGAATGGCCCGCCGGGATAAACAACAATAAAATAAAAAATGATCCTGAAAGATCCACAATATTAACCCCTTGTCCTCTCACTGAAAGGCACATAGGAAATTAATCACAAATAGGCAAATTGAGAAATTCAATAGAAAGCAAGTTTAACGTCCGTAATCGTTTATAAATGGAGAGAAACATTATTATTACATGTACAATTGTTTGATTTCTGTAAATTCTACAATTCTTATGTTTCAATACGATTGTTTTAGTTACTAACAATCTCATTACAATAATCATAAGTTTTTAAATTCATCAATTATTATACTTTTTTTTGTTTTTGTTCATACAAATTTCTACCATTTCCCTAGCCAAATTTATAAAAACATTCTCAATTTCCAATCCTTTGCTTCTATTATAATTTAAATTTCTTGGAATTAGCCCGTCTGTAATTATTTATTTTACTTTACTGGGACCATAACCGTTTTCGTTTACTGGTAAGCTAGTAAAATTCCGACTTTAAAAGGCTTAAAAAGGAAGTGAATAAACTAAGGCGAAAGTGTAACAAAATAAATATTTAATAAAACAATCTTCTTTTAAAAACTTAATACATTCCCACACAGAGAAATGGAATTCCTTTAGCTATATGGAAAATTCCTACAGATAATCAACTAGATTAACATATCTATTTCTTCAACGTTAATTATCGAATAGTTTAAAGTCTAAAACTATTTAAGCAAGTTAAATGAAAGTCTGTTCTTCGGCTCGTTGAACTGGGGCCTAAACTGCTTCGGTCAAAGGGTAAGTTCTAAACTTCTTAGTACGGAGAGAGTACAAACTCGGGGGAAAATAAAACTGTACTCACGAAGTAATATTGCGGCTTTCCGTCGAACTGAAATCACGAAGTCTTCGAAAATCCACGTCGCAAATTGGCGATTCACACAGAATCCAACATGGCGACCCACGTTCGAAATTGGAACATCAATCTTCGTCAAATGGTTTCACCGAAAATACATCCTTGATGTATTTATTTCGCAAGATTAATTGAGAAAAATCAATCTGGATTTATTCTCAATAACGAAGCACTAAGACACAACTTTTCACTAAGAATTGGAGTTCTGAAACACGGAACACTGAACTCCGAATTTCTGTAATGAACACACCATTACAGCTGGGCACTTAGCAGCAAATATAGGAACACATCCTTCTATATTTCTGTAATGAACACATCATTACAGTTAGGGCACTCAGCAGCTGACTAAATTGTAGCGATAAGGAACACATCTTTATCACTGGGGAGCTGGGAGAGAATTGCACTGCAGCGATTGAGAACACATCTTTACCACTGTAAAACTGAACGAGAACTCACCTACAGCGAATAGGAACACATCCTTACCGCTGTAAACTTGAACGAGAACTCACTGGCAGCAATATCAGGAACATATCCTTATGTCTGCGAACTTGGGAGAAGACCGAGCCTATAGCAAAAAGGAACACATCCTTCTCGCTGTGAACTTGGGCGAAGACTGAGCTCCAAAGCCTGTCTTTTCTGCTCGGAGATGCACTTAGCACGTTCTCGTTAATTACGCAACAATGGGTCGCTCGCGCACTTAGCATTGTCAACAATCACTCACGAGATATTATCCGAAGCCTAAATCGACAGCATGGGCGCTGCCATTTTGAAAACACAGATTCAGGAATTCTTTTTATTTAGGCCTTCAGTGTGAAATGCAAAATATTGAAAGGAAAGTTACTATTTTCTTTCACACAAACACATTTCTGCTATTTCTGATGATTAAGCTTTCTAGTATTTTCCTAGTTTTGGTATCTTTTTCTAACATGATAATTTTCACTTCCTCCTTGATCCCGTGCCCATTTTTATCCCGTGCCCACAATGATAAGCTACATCAGATTTTCCTTCCAAATCATTTTTAACATAATAAATATGCTCGAGTGCCCTCTCCCGTGTTGTTCTTTTACTTTCACCAATATAAATTTTCCCACAATTTTGGCATTGCAATTCATAAATTAATCCCATATTAGCTTTATTTTCATTCTTATTAATTTTCTGGCACAAAATATTTTTCAATTTGTTGTTGTATTCAAAAGCTATCTGAATTTCAAATTTTTTACAAATTTTCTTTATATACCAACTGTTGCTATTTAAGTAAGGTACTATTATTGTTTCTTTATTTTTGTTTTTGTCTAATTCTTTAATCATAAACTTATCATAATTACTTATTGCTTTATTTATAAAACTACTGTTATATTCAGTTTTCTTTAAAATCGTCTTCATATTTTCAATACCTTTCTTAAAATCAGAATCACAACTTGAATTTTGATCCAATCAAATTTTTGATGTTGCTAGGATATTAAATTATGTTTATTAAAATAATTTAAGTAGTCAGAGTAAAAAGGAAAAATAAAAAAGAAGATTTATTTTGCTTGAAAAGAAATTTTTTTTTTCCAAGATTATTTTGTTTATTTTATCTTCGTCCCTCAAAGTGAATCGGAGTAGTCGTAATTTAAATATGCAGATTATGAGACTACGTAACGCTAACTTACGTCATAAAACGAAGTAATAGTTTTAACACAGTGAGTGGGCTTTCGAATAGTGTGTGCAGTAAGTGTACAAATTAATCGGCTCTAAAAGCTTAGCACAAAAGGTGCGTTTAATTTGTCTCGGCAGTTGGAATGCAATGTTAGTCAGCTCTAAAAGTTCAGGACAAAGTGTTCGTTTTGGAAAATGAAATGAAGTGCAATGAAGTCGACTGTGAGGCGTTATAAGTTAAGGAAACGAAACGAAAGGAAAGTTTTATGAAGGTACGAGATGTTAATAGATTCAGTTTAGAACTGATAATTTAATATTGATGTGAGGAGGACTATGCAGTGAATAATAACCTACGTTATTATATTTATATATCAACACGAGAACTTATCCGAGTGTAATTTTTAAGGACAAAGCAACCTTTATTAGGAATACCGTTCTTGTAATTGAATACAAAGATTGGGGAATTCTCAACAAGTTCAACTGAGCGAAGTGAAACTTGGACTGAGCTATTTTGGATTAAGGTGTGTTGGTGCAGTTAGTATTCTATAGAGAACTGTTTATGAATTAAATATAAAAGTGAATTTAATTCCAGCCGAAGTTGCTCCATACTCAAATACGAACTTGAATTAAGAAGAATTCAATTGGATATCTCGGTAGCCAGCGTCATTGGTTATACAGCGGATGAACTTTTACAAAGAATTATGGGAACAAGGAAGCAGATGTGCGGCAATTACGCGCCATGTTTGAAGTTCCAAAAAGGTTGAAGTGTTCACCAGTAACTAGGATTAATTCTGCATCGAGAACGGACTGGCGGCAGCACTACGAATATTTGTCATCGCAGCAACGTCGCCGAGGTGAAAGGCAATGCTGAGACGACAGACTGTAAGTAATTAAAATATTTTATTACTTCTATTTTGGAGGGTGCTATTCCATTACGAAGACACCGACGGAGTACATCGGACTTTGACTGTTTATTAAGTAGTACAATTACTACAGTACATTTATTCGCATAAAGTTATATAAATTATTATAAAAGCCTAATATTAATTATTATTTAATATTTTTATAAAAATAATAAAGTGCTTTCATACCACAGTGAAAGAAATCATTAATAATATGTAGTGAGAAATCATACATATAGGTAAATTGCATTAATCGAATAATTCTCGTGAACACACAAGGGTAGAGAAAGCCTATATATATTCACAAAGGTGAAATAGAGAAAGGCCATTAATATTCAATATTGATTTACTGTGCGTAAGAAGTGAACTCTCGCATATGTATGAACTGAACAGCTGTCGATTAAAACAATCTCTTCATATATTTGCATAGTTATTAAGAAGCGTGCTTATTATTAAGTTATTAAAATTCAAAGGATTACTTTGAGAACTTGTGTATCAATTTGATACGTACCACCAAAACAAGAAGGATTTATTATTATTTTAATATCACTCAGTTCAAGAACTGTAGAAGACTATATCAGTGATAAGTCTACTGTATATTTACATAAGTCACTTGTAGATAAACATTACCCGGAATTAATTTTAAATGAAATGTAAAATAAATCACTTCATGTTTTTTCATTGGCTACCCCTAATTTTCTTGTTACTGTTCTGCTTAGTATTATGCGTTCTGCACCTATACGCAGCAGATATAATTATCAATAATATTCTTCTTGATCATAACACTATGCCCTGATTTAAAATTTAGAATGTGGTCACTTTGAAAATCTTTTTTGTAATGTCTTGAGTACAAATTGCAATTATTCTTTTTCATCAAACATACATCCAGATAATTTAACTTTCCCTCCTCTTCTTTTTACATTTTAAATTTTATATCTTGATTCTTACTATTAATTAGGTTACAAAATTTTTGAAATTGTCTCGTTGTCGCAAACCATATAATCCAAATATCATCTGAATATCGATAATACTCAAAATTAAATTTAGATTCTTTTATTACTTCATTTTCAAAGAAATTCATAAAAATATTACATAATGTCCCTGATAATGGCGACCCATAGGGAATCCTTTAATCTGTTTAAACATTATATTTTTATGTTTAAAAAAGATATTATCCGAAATAAATCTCACCCAATCCATCAATTCTATATTATACAAATTTAGTTTCATTAAATCTTCATTGTGATTATATGCCAATTTTTCTACAATTTGTAATGTTTCTTTAACAGGGATATTTGAATACATGTTCTCCATATCCAGCGAATATAAATAGAAGTTTTTCTTGTTCTTAAAATATAAATGTTGTAATTTACTTTCTAAGTCATTTGTATTTTTTATGATTATTTCTTCTTTCGGTAATTTAAAATTCTTCACTATCCTATTAAAGAATCTTGCTATGTTCTGAACTGGGCTCCCATAAGCATTATTACTGATCTAATTGGATTATTAATTTTATGAATTTTAATTCTTCCATCCAATGTAGGAGTTTTACACGCTTCCTTTAAAATTTGATCTTTTTGCCAAAAATTTATCGTCCCTTTATCTTGTAATTCTTTCAATTTCAACTTTGTTGTATAAACTCACAGTCGGATCTTCCTCTGTGGTTATATAATGTCCATCTTCTACTAATTCATCTAGCTTCTCAATATATTCTTGCTTTTTCATAATTATTAACTTGTTTCCTTTATCAATTTACCTATATGTAAACTTTTATCTTTACCAATCCTTTCTAATATGTTTAATTCTTCTTCATTTAAGTTTAAATTTACTTCTTTAAAATTATTTTTAAAGTCCTCAATTTCTTTCAGGGAATTCGTCCTTCTTACTTAGTTCCATTTTCTCCGCTGCAATTTGCAATTTTGACAAAGTCTTCAAGTCCAAATTTTCTTTTTTATCATAAACAAAGTCCAGGCCTTTATTTAAGAGTTCTAATTCTTTTTTGTTAAATTTTCTGTTACTCATATTTACCACATAATTTTTATTATCCTCAAATATCTTGTTATTAATCATGTTTATTTTCCTAACTTTAACCTTTTCTTTTATTTTCTTATAATGTTTATGATTCCAGAGCATAACCAGTTCATAATCCTTATATTCTAACCTTTTCTTAATCCTTCTGTTTATAATTTCTACTTCTTTAAGTAGCTTATTAACATGCCTCTTTACAGCATTCCTTTGGTCCTCCCTTAATTTTCTTTCTGCATCTTTTTTAATATTCTCCGAGCTGAATGTTTTAAGCATCATAGGGTTATGAATTCTCAACGGTCTGGGTATCCAATCCTCAGACGTACATTTGTCTAAGAAATCGTTGTGTTCCTCCCATCTCGCCAATTTACTCACCTTCTTTTGATGGTCTACAATCCATTTATAAGTTCTAAATCCATACTTCTTCAGTTCACATCGTAACATCCTGCAATAAATGTATTGTAATATAATCACAATGAAGATTTAATGAAACTAAATTTGTATAATATAGAATTGATGGATTGGGTGAGATTTATTTCGGATAATACCTTTTTTAAACATAAAAATAAAATGTTTAAACAGATTAAAGGATTCCCTATGGGTTCGCCATTATCAGGGACATTATGTAATATTTTTATGAATTTCTTTGAAAATGAAGTGATCAAAAGAATCTTTTGAGTATTATCGATATGCAGATGATATTTTGATTATATGGTTTGGGACCACGAGACAATTTCAAAATGTTTTTAACCTAATTAATAGTAAGAATCAAGATATAAAATTTAAAATATAAAAAGAAGAGGAGGGAAAGTTAAATTATCTGGATGTATGTTTGATGAAAAAGAATAATTGCAATTTGTACCTAAGACATTACAAAAAAGATTTACAAAGTGACCACATTCTAAATTTTAAATCGGGGCATAGTTGTATGATCAAGAAGAATATTATTGATAATTACATCCATAGATTGGATCAAAATTCAAGTTGTGATTCTGATTTTAAGAAAGGTATTGAAAATATGAAGACTAATTTGAAGAAAAATGAATATAGCAGTAGTTTTATAAATAAAGCAATAAGTAATTATGATAAGTTTATGATTAAAGAATTAGACAAAAACAAAAATAAAGAAACAATAATAGTACCTTACTTAAATAGTAACAGTTGGTATTTAAAGAAAATTTGTAAAAAATTTGAAATTCAGATAGCTTTTGAATACAACAACAAATTTGAAAAATATTTTATGCCAGAAAATTAATAAGAATGAAAATAAAGCTTGTCAAAAAATAAAATAAAAAGAGAACACACAAACACCAAAGAGAGTATAATTACAAGGCGTGGAGTCTTTCGAATCCCGTGGGATTCATCTTCGGCACAATGATTTCTTAAAATGTTCCACTTAAATATAAAATTTAACCAATGAAATAATTTAACATAAAAAAAGGCAATTGGTAGTATTTCAACCAATCCTGTCAAACTCAAGCCCTCTATTGATAAAAAAAAATTCAGACACAATCATGCAATAATTAATTTTCTTATTTTATATTTTACTTTTTTTATCAATTTCATTTTTGATTCTTTTTCTATTCGCTGTAGAAAATTTTTTAAAATTACCATTATTCAAATAATATTGGATGTTTTTATTGGGTATAAAGGAAATAGTCATCCTAAATACTAAAGATTACAAGGATATGATCAATTCTCACATTTATAATAGAGATACTTATAAAATTATTGATTGTAATTTAGATCAGGTCCAGAGGAAAATCCGAAAGAACGTACGTTATTTGTTTAGTAAAATTGGCTTAGAAAAGGACATAGTGGATAATGAAATATTAAATGAGGAATATGTCTTTCCGAAAATGAGAATCTTGCCTAAGGTTCATAAGCCTAAAGATAACAATAACCAATTTCCCACTAGACTTATCATTAACTGTGCTAAATCTTTAATTTTAAAAATTTCTAAGATGGTGGCCGACAAGTTACAGAATTATAAAAATAGTTGCATTGGTCACGTCAAAATTGGAGAAGAATTTTGTGAAAATTTGAAAACTGTAAAAATAAAAAGTAATAGCACTTTATTATTTATTGATGTCAAGGACCTTTTAACTTCCATTAATCATGAATTTTTAATTAAGGTATTAGACTTTTATTTTGATGATTCTAAAGATAAACAAGACTTGAATTATTTTATTGAATTTTTATTCGCTAACCAATTTTTTTCTGCAAATGGACATATTGTATTGCAATATCGGGGGTTATTTATGGGCCTTACCTCGTCCATGATATTGGCCGAAATTTCTATGCAATATTTAGAATACTTATATTTTACCCTTTTTGACAACTCAACATATTTCTACCAGAGGTATGTTGACGATATTTTTATTATTGCCGAAATTGGGGTAGAGGAAATTATTTTGAATCAATTTAATTCCATCGATAAGGATTTCAAATTTACTCTTGAAAAACACAACGAGGGTTGCTTTCCTTTCCTAGATGTAATGGTAAAAATAGATAACAACAATGTTATTACTGAACCATATACAAAACCTACATCAGGTATTTATATTACTCTGTATTCTTCAGCTATTCCTCCTTCTGATTAATATAATCTGATTAATATGAACTAAACTAAATAAATCTAAATCTGATTAATATGAAAGTCAGAAAAGCCTTTTCCCTTTCTTCATCGGAAGACTTGTTCGATAAACATATTGAAAAAATCAAAAAAGATTTTGTTAGTTGTGGCTATCCCGAAAAATTAGTGAAATTATCCATCTCGAAAACTGTCCATCGCATTTATAATCCTTTACCAAAAAAAGATAAAAATGGTATTGTTTGGGCCACTTTTCCTTTCCATCCGGTTTTACATAAACGTTTACAGAAGATATTCTTAGGATCTGACATCAACCTGGGATACCGTTTGGATAATAAATTAACTTATCCTATGGAGCATGAAAGAAACAAACAAGATATAGAAGAAAAGAAGGACTGCATTTATTTGGTACCCTGTATCAACGAAGATTGTTTCTACGTTGGAAATAGTGGTCAAACTTTAAAGAAGAGGTTTGGGCAGCATCGTAGTTGTATCAAGACTGGAAATACTGATGGTTCTTTTATAGCCAGACATACATATAAGGAAGGACACATTGGAGGTTTTGAAGAATGCATTGTTATTGATACTTTTAAGAACCAATTAGGTAGAGAAACGATAGAATCTTATTTATTAAAATGCTTGGTTCATATAATTCCTTTATACCCAATAAAAACATACAATATTATTTGAATAATGGTAATTTTAAAAAATTTTCTACAGCGCATAGAAAAAGAATCAAAAATGAAATTGATAAAAAAAGAAAAATATAAAATAAGAAAATTAATTATTGCATGATTGGGTCTGAATTTTTTTTTTATATCAATAAAGGGCTTGAGTTTGACAGGATTGGTTGAAATACTACCAATTGCCTTTTTTTATGTTAAATTATTTCATTGGTTAAATTTTATATTTAAATGGAACCTTTTAAGAAATCATTGTACTGAAGATGAATCCCATGGGATTCGAAAGACTCCACGCCTTGTAATTATACTCTCTTTAGTGTTTGTGTGTTCTCTTTTTATTTTATTTTTTGACAAGCTTTTTTAAACACACGTAAAAATGGAATTAATGAAAATAAAGCTAATATGGTTTTAATTTATGAATTGGAATGCCAAAATTGTGGGAAAATTTATATTGGTGAAAGTAAAAGAACAACACGGGAGAGGGCACTCGAGCATATTTATTATATTAAAAATGATATTAAAAATGCCAGTTTGGCCGGTGATTCTCCCATAGGTTTGTGCCTTTTCTGGTTCTTTATCGGGAGAGACGGGGCAGGTCTGATGAGCTAGTAGAATAGCGAAACAGCTGTTACCTGTTCCTCCCCGGTAAATGAATCAGAAAAAGGCAATTTATTTGTTGTTTATTCTGTGCTGGGCTTTTGACACATTTCAAATATTTTTTGATTTTAGAAATTTTTTTTTTCTTTCTGAAAAAAGAAAAGTAATTCTATTTAGTTGAATTGTAATGTTATTGCAGAATATGTAGAATTACAGAAATATTATTTAGTACAACCATCTTAATTAATTATTTAATATTGAATACTGTAAATATAGATGTTCAAGAAATTAGAATAGTATAAGTAATAACATTAAAAAAAAAAAACAGTTAAAAATGTAATTAATCTTATAAAAATATTTGTTCCGTTGTTTTTTCTGTGAAAGTAATCAGTAAAACGTTCGCGAATTTAGTTGCAACATTGGGCAACCTGCGATTTATTTAGTAGTATCCACAAATGCACTCTTCTTCAGTTTCTGCGGCTGTTCACTCTGTTATTCTTTGATATAACGTAATTGTGCAAACAGCAAGCTACTTTCACAATTTAATCCGTGTTGCCCGCGACGACAAGCGATTTGGTTGTACAGAATTACAGATTTTAGCGTGACCGCCTTCCAACAATGACTGATAAATAGAAATTTTGAGCTCAAACTCAATATAATATTGAAAATATTATTAAAAATAAAATATGAAAACGCACTACTACTTCTCAAGAAGAAAGTGACCAGACTAGACCGCTCACACAAGATATCGCGTCCTATGTGTCGCCCCCATATCGCAGACCGCCGCGATGACCGCTGGATCGCTGCCAGCCGCGGCAGACCGCTTTCTGTGTGCCCGAGCCTTTACTCTTCATTGTTTTTTATCGATTTTAAATCTTTTCATAGTTTCTCAACTTAAGTGTTTTTAAAATCATTATTAGGAATTCAGTGTATTAACAATGTTTGAGTTAAGAATGACGATTATTCCATTTAATAGAGGTGGGTAAGATAGCATGGGGTCGCAAAAAGACTCGCGCGCGCATTTTCTAGACCACCCTGGCATAATCTATTCTAAAGTAAAGGTGACTCAGAAGACGTTGTGAAGCACTGTGATTGGTTTACTAATTGCTATCCCTACCTTGTTTTAGTTCCTAATCGTTTTCTACATAGAAAGTTGTCGTCTTTTCAAAAACATTTTCAGAAACGCTCTTTTAATATCCTCATTCGTAAATAATAATGATTGTATTATGTAATATATATATATATATATATATATATATATATATATATATATATTTCTTAGTCATTGAATCCATAAACGATTAATAAATAATATACGCTAACGATTTTTAGAGTGAACGCCACCTATCAATGAATGATTTATATAATTGTTAGTATATTCATTATAACAAAAAGAAAAATAACATTGACATTTAACAAGCGAATAAATATTAAACGTTTTACAAAATTAATTTTTTTATTAAAAAAAAATAAATAAAATTAAAAAAAAAAAAAAGTTATTGCCGAAATCTGGGATCGAATGTTTAGAGATTAAGTTATTGTCTTAAAATTAGACAATGAAATAAGTATGAGATTCTTGAAGATTAAACCCTCTGATGATCAAAAAGATTAACGAAATGAGAGATAGAGTGAGAGAGAAAAAAAAAAGTTACTACGAAACCCGGGATCGAACCAGGGACCTTTAGATCTTCAGTCTAACTCTCTCCCAATTGAGGTATGTCGGCAGATGCACGATAGGTGTCGCTTTTATTGATTATCTTAAAAGACTTCTTATGCAATAAATTATCTATTAATAAACTAGGTTATTTATTACAGTTGCTTATTTTATTAGATATATATAAAGGCCTTAATTGCAAAATTATCTACTAATTAATCTTTTTTTAAAACAGAAATGTAAATTCTAAACCAGTGTTTCCCAATCCTTTAGTCGCGTCCCCTTTCCTAATAAACAAATATCCTATGACCCCAGCCACATTTCCATAAATAGCCATTTTTAATTTTTTAGGGTAAATAAAATACATTAACTTTAGCATTAAACGGACCATCGCGGACATTATTGAATTACATCATAGCGGCATTTAACTACAACTTTTTGAGTATTTCTCGGATGAAGGTCAAAATAATTATTTCACTGACAGATGGATACTAAATCCGTTTTCATGCAGTTGCGTTCAACTGGCTGAAATTCCAACGAATGGAATTTGAAAGGAAGGAAATACTCTTTGAAATATGTACTGATGGAATGTTGAAATTCGATTTTTTTCTCAGAGCATAGACCAGTTTCGGATCAAAAGAATTGCAAGAAAAACCCGATGTGTAAAAGAAGCTCTTCAGTTTTTAATACCGTTTGCAGTCTCGTTTTTAAGTTAAATAAGAAATCCAAACAAAAGCGAGAAATCGCTTTGAGGTGGAAAATGTTATTGTGTTTATATCGAATACAGAGCCCATATTTGAGAACTAGTTTCTGAAAAACAGACAAATTTTCGGATTAATTTTTGTTTGTAGTTTATAACTACTAAAACATTTTCTTGTTTTTTATGCTCAATGGTGTTTATGTTTATGCTTCGAAATTTAAAATAAATGTATGTTAATTAGGCGTTTTTTGTTTTATTTGTAAATGATAAAGACCTCGTGACCCCCCTCCAGGTCTTTATCACCACCGCTTTGGGAACTGCTGCTGTAAAAAAAAACATTTCACATATTTCGATCAGTATACTTAGAAAATTCCTTTTATATTAGACTAGCTGTACCCGGCATGTGTTGCAATGGCACTCAAAGAAAGAAAGGGCCCGGTGTCGGTCGGGGGTGGAATAATTAGGTCCTTGTATCGCCTTCCACCCACCAAGTGTGGTGTCCCTGCCCCATACATAGGAGAGCAAATTTTTCACTTTTTGCAATTGTCTTTGGGGGGCCCGAGAAGATGTCCTAAATATAAGGGCCCGGTGTTGGTCGGGAATGGGACACTTATGCTCTTGTGTTGCCTTCCCCCCACCCAATTGTGGTGTCCCTGTCCCCACAGGGGATCGGCTTTTTCACTTATTGCAATAGAGTTGGGGTGACTAAATATAGGAGCCCGATGTTAATTCAGAAAGCTTCGCGGGCGAGCCCACAACAACTCACCAACGTTTCATGGCGATCTGATGAATAGTTTAGGAACGCATAGGGGATATATTAATGGCTTTAGTTCTCATTATCATCACCAGGTGCATATTTGTCTTTTTCACGGATTTTACACCTTTTCAACACCTTGGGGGGGGGGGGTATCCCGGTTCTAAGGTTGCCTATCTATTGCTCAGGGTCCTAAAGAATAATTCTGCAAAGCTTGATCCAGATAGGTCAAAGGACATAGGACAAACATAGGATATACGGGACAAACAAACAAACATTTATTTTTATATGTATAGATTATCAATATGCTTATACCACAATAGTAAAATTGATTAAATTATAAAAAACAATTTTTTGAATTAAAAAAAATAAAAAAAGAAAATAAATCGATAAATAACTAAGAATGTGAAATCAAAACTTTTTGACGAATTCTTTTTTCTTTTTTTTTTCTTTCATGAATATAGGATGTAATGCAACGAAACAGTTCGATAGAATTTCAGAAATATAATAAGTTTTATTCAACTAACTTTTATATCGAAGATTGCGATAATGAATAAACTGATATTTAAATAATATTTAGGATAAGCTACTGAAGTTTTACAAAAATAATTTTCACGGACGGAGGTCACCTTTTCCTTATTTTTTTTGTTGATATTTCCAGAAAATGCTATATTATTAATCAAAATCACAACAGAATTTTGGCCTAAAAATTTGAATCGACGATCGATTGGCGTCTCGAAAACACATCGTCGTTGATCGAGATTTAACAAGAAATATCGAAACTGAAAACAAAGAAATGCAAGATGAAAAACTAAAATAACATTAAAATGAAAGGCCAACACACTCGACTGAATTTTTAAATAAACACTTAAACACATTAAAAATACAGGACAGGACCGATTTCGCCTCAATGACGAGACATTGATGAGTGACAATCATTACAGAGAGCATAGATATTTAAGTGCTCTCGCAGCCAAAGGGATGAAATCTGCAAGACAGGTGGCGCCATCCTGCGGCCGAAAAGTGTACACTAGACTCCCTCTGTGGGTTTAAACTGGAACTTATTATACATTATATAATTATGTAATTGTTAATCTATTCTTCATTCATCCAAAAAAAAAATTGAATTAACAAACGAATAGTTATTAAGCAAGCTAAATGAAAATTTCTATTAAAAAAAAATTGAATCAGGATCGAACGAGGGACTTTTAGATCCTCAGTATAACACCTCTCCCAACTGAGCTATTTCGGCAGATGTATGATAATTATCACTTTTATTGATTATCTTAAGACTTCTTTTTTCTGCAATAACCTCACTCTTAATTAGGTAATTGACACTAAAACCACTTAGATTTATATAAAAAAAAAAA
>JAFIDM010018139.1:58729-79009 GCA_023159025.1 Thereuonema tuberculata
ACTGAATGTTTCGTGATGTGAGATGATTCGACTGAATGTTTCGTGATGTGAGATGATTCGACTGAATGTTTCGTGATGTGAGATGATTCAACTGAATGTTTCGTGATGTGAGATGATTCGACTGAATGTTTCGTGATGTGATATGATAAGACGGAATGTTTCGTGATGTCTCTGTTGATGGCAACAACTGTTGAAAATACATTCAAAGATGAGAAAACGGAAAGGTATTAAAGGTTCTAGAAAAATTTGAAATAAAATCCACGAAAGATTGGATTATAAATAAAATTCGAAATTTAGTGAAATCTGTTGATGACAAGAATTGATTATATGGAAAAAGATTTATTCCCTTTATTATAGAAATACATCTTAATCTAGTTCTTAACTCTGCTTTAAAAATTTTAAGGATATAAGTTTTATTGGTTATGAGAGTTAAATATCAAAATTTAAAACACACTCAAGTTTATCCTCAGCTACTTATCGCTTAATGACGTCTATAGAAAAAGCAGCTGATTTTAAGACTCGGAAGGGGGGAAGGAACGGAGTTCTTAGTGGTTTTAATGTATGTACTACGAAGGTTATTTAGGATAAAAGGTTTGCTCCGCCACGAAAACGATTTCTGTTTGTTAGCTCAATGACGTCATCTGGATTGTAGAGCAAACCTAATGGTCCAACACCTAATAACTCAAATTATGCTTTATATAAATCATTCACGTTCCAATAAGGTATAATTCAATAACCGCATTTAGAAAAAAAAAAGGAAAGACTGTATAGAATAGCGTGCAGTAAATAGAAAACTGTTATCTTTCGAAGGAGTTCCGAAAGAAAATTTTATCATCTTCAAATGCATATTTCTTACGTAAGAGAGAATGTGAAATTCAAAGAATCTTCAATACGGTCAATTTTCAAGAAAATTTTTTCAAAGCTTCAAAACACAGGCATATATAGACTGCTTGTCTGAGTTAGACTTTTCTTTTCGGAAACTAACATTTGACCTTCTAGTGTCGTTTATAAAATAGAGAAACTTAAAAGTCTCTTATAAAAATAGAAGGTAAATCATTTTTGGCTTTATATTTTTGTAGATATTTAAATTCTAAATTATCGACAAATTTCATAATTAACTTTAAAGAAATTATTAAACAAGTAAATGAATTTCATTTTTTAATCCAATGATTTGTAAAGATTATAATGTTAAGTTAAAATAATCTTCCAAAAGGAATAACTGACTCATATAAGTTACCATAATATGAATTAATTATAATGGTTGCTCTTTTCTCCTGAGGAAATTACTATTTTTTCTAATATTTAATCATTACAAAATAAAGTAATTCCTTAAATGACGATTTAGTGATGAGAAAAGAATGTTTTCAATTAACTTTTATATTAAATAATAAACAATTAATAACTGAAAATATCAAATTTGAACTTATAGAATATCCTCATTTATTAGGAGCTATCTTAAACTGCGAACAATGACATTCACATGTATTTTGTTTCTGTTTGGTTGCTGTAAAAGTGAATAGTTGTCAATAAAAATAATTGATATAAGTGGTTCCTACCGAGAAAATCACAAAAAGACGACAACTTTAGATGAAGAACGATTAGGAACTAAAAGATAGATTGGTAAAATTGTCAGTTAATCCTTGTGTGTCTTCCATTGATTTGCATTTCATTTGATATGATTAAAGTTTTTCACCTTCAAACAATGTAGACTTTTTTTTTTTAGTCTTTTTTAGTTACTTAAATTTTGAAAAATACCCAAAGGAAAATAATAAAAGGAACTTTCAAGAAGAAATCTAAAAACGTTCTTTTATTTAGTTCTGTTTTGATTTTGTGATAAAATATTTATAATTTTATATGAAAAAAAAGTAGAAATACGATAATTATTGCAAAAATAAATATATTCTGTCTCCTGTGTGTAAATTAACAATTTTAAAGAAAGTATTTTGTTTCTTAATTTGAAAAATTTTTATGATTAAATAATTTTGAGTAATGATAATATTAAATTTCATATGTTGATGAAATGATCTAAGAAAGGGACTTATTTCAAGAAGTGTTTTCTTTTATAGTCTACTCGCCATGTACTTTTTACCTTAAAAAAATTCATAATTTAACGAAACCTTGGGATGTTGTTTATTGGTGTCCAGTGGTACTACACTCAATTTTCCGAACAAAAAAAAACCTGTGGAAACTTGGAGGGGGGGGGTGAAAAACCGCGAAATTTTTGTACTTTTTTCAGTTTTTTCGAAATGTTTCGAAAACGGTAGATTTTAGCGGAAAACTTTAAAATAGTATTTTGTAGAGGATTAAATTTCCTTCAATTTTCACTTTTCAAACTTATTTTTTGACGCCATAGGTACTGAGATACAGGGCTTCGAAAAACTGCAAAATTTCTCAAAATCGGAAAAAACAGATAAAACGGCTTGTTGTCGCTATGTAGTTTCCATTTTGCAAATGAAGTTGTGGTAACTAATTTCATTTCCTTACGTTCAACCCCTCCACCCCCACTACCTCCTCCTCTGTAGGATGTTCATACTATACAGTGTAAATGTAAAGTTTGAAATAGCAAATAACCCAATTCCTCTTTAAGTTTGGGGATTGTTATATGTAATCTATTGTAACGATTCTTATTGTCTAATGTGCACAGTAAATTCTTATAATAAAAACATGAAGCATTGAAACAAAGTAAATTTAATATTTTGCGTTTGGCACAGGGAATTTCCTCTTCTTCTCGTTTTTCTTCATCGTCAAGCAATGCGTCCGTTATAATTTCTTCTTCACACTCCTTCTGAATCTTCCTCCAGGAGATCAGGCTTTGTCGAAATTTAGCAAGCATGCCTAGAGCAGTTCTTGCAACGAGTCGAGCAACTCAATCCTGCTTTCTTGCAGCTGCAGGCTACACCCTTTCTTGAATTTACAAGAGATAATGTTAAGTATGTTGTCTGGGGCTACATTACTTGTCGTCCTGATGGGAACGATCTGTCGTCTCGTCAGCGACCACCCCCAAACTGACGGTACAATGTCGTTACCCAGCCCCGTCTGGACCTGGAGATAGGTTCGAAAACATGGTGGGTGGCCGCGTATTTGGTAGGTGGCAATCTGGCCAATTGGAATATTGGGTTGGCCACCGACTTTATAAAAAGTTGGTATCGGAGGTTGTCGAGGGAATCTGTTTCCATGTTCCCCCCCGTACAGTGCCACCAGAAACTACTGGCCTGCCTCGGAAATCTGGGAGGTAGTGGCTTCTGGGTCTTTTAACACAGCTGCTAGGTCATGTAGAGAAGTGTTCTTCTCGTTAATTCTTCAGAACTTCTTCTTCCCTTGTACGAAGTGGGTTGAGGTGGTGTCACACCCACTGACTGCATGCAGAAAGTGAATGTCTTGTGTGTCGATCTTGCATGAAGCTGCTGAATATAACAATGATGGGGCATTGCGTCTTCCATTCTTCTCGAAATAGATGTTTTTATGAGAAGTGGAGACTAGGGCTGTCAGTAACATGAGGAGAGTTATATTATTTCGATTCTCCCATGGTAGTTCATGAACAAAGGATATATTTTGTAAGATTGTAAGAAGAAAATATCTATGTCTAAAAAAACGTATATAAAACAAAATAGTCATATCCATCCGCTTACATTAACGATTTGTATTTTAAATCTGCTAATTTTAAATTAAATACTTCAAAATATAATGTTGTTTTCTTTTGTAAGTTTTCGTAAGTTAAAAATTATAATTAAAGTTTTTTCTATACCTAATTATGATACTTTTATTTACGTGTAATCATGATTTGGGACGACAACTATAACATCTTTTACTTTGTGGTTTCTATTCTATTCTATGAACGAGAAAGTGTATTCAAAAATTATTTTATTTAATTTATTTCAATTTTCAAAACACCAAAATCAACTGAAAACCATCTGCTTCTCTGAAATTGATATTTAATATGAGTGGCATATCTGGCTGAAAATGTTTTTCAAATAAAAGCAAATTTTTAATGTATGTGTAACGAAAGATTAATCGTTTTAAATATACATCTTACGATTTGAATGAAAATTTAAGTCACTTACTTACAAGAACGAATTTTAGGCTGTTTTTTTGAGTGATGATTGTTTTTTTGGAATTTTGGAAAATTGTTAACAAGCAAAAATGCAGTTATTTGATCTCAATCAAAATTCATATTTAAAACTTTATTTAGATACGGCACGATTTGGTACTGATAAATTTTCTTAAGGCACCTACACGTAAGTTCGTGAATCCTCTGGTCCAGTTATGTGGTTGAAAAAAAGCTGCAGGCTAAAAAAAAGCCGATTCAATTTCTGATTGAGATCGTGTACTTTTCCTTGAGATATTCTCCTCCAACTGGGCTTACAAGGGAATGGTTAGGCTTGTCAGCTGGAAACATCCCTTGAATATTTTATCATTTATTCAGGACCTTAAGTAGTTGATGTATATCAAATTTTAGCTGCTTCTTTGCACTGAAAGTGGGAAGAAAAAAATACCTGGGAAACATTACTACATGTAATTGTAATAACCATGTTTTCGATTTAAGTTTAAAATCAATGGGTTACCCCGAACTATATACGAGTTTATAACAATAATAACATTTCATTTTCTATCCATGATTAATTGTTAATGGGACATAAATTGACAATTGGACATAAAGTTTCAAAAACGTATTTTACTTGAGCTTTTTTTTTTTACAAATATAAAATTACTTTCTTTTAAAATACAAATGATAAAACACTATTTACTTGCTGCTTTTACAATGTAATTATTATTATTAGTAGTAATTTAAACATTTGCTGTGACTTCAATGTTTAGAAACATGTTAGTTCCATAGTTATACGATTTTGAAATGTTTCCTAAATTTCGATTTTTAATTAAACCATTTTCTATTCTTTTATCTTTGGTAAATTATTATTCGATTTATTGTCATTATTTTTATTTGTAATTATATTTATAATATACCAATAGTTTATAGTTACCATTACATATATATTTTTTTTTAATTTTTTAAATGATAATATTTTTACTTTATTTTTTTTTTATGTAAGATTACTTTTTTTAAAATACAAATGTGGCCACACGTTTGAGTTATTGCTTTTATTTTATAAACAGTAAAAAATTAAATTTAGAGTATTTTTGTAAGTTAAGTATTTTTCTTCGCTTAGCTTCGCTTCGACCTTGAACCAGCTGCAGCAGGCAGCGAGAGAACCTGACGTCACGCGTGGCTCCCAAAGAGTGATGACGTCACTTAAATATTTTAGAATTTTTTTTCACCCACTTTCAGTGCAAAGAAGCATCTAAAATTTGGTATACGTCAACTACTTAAGTTAGTCCTGAATAAATGATAAAAATTTAAGGGATGTTTCGGACTGACAAGTCTAACCATTCCCTTGTTAAAAGTTACCTAGACTCCTGTAAAACGATGTGCGGCTTTATTTCGCGAGATGAAAGTCAGAAGGACAGCGGACTTAC
This sequence comes from Thereuonema tuberculata, assembly GCA_023159025.1. Lineage (NCBI taxonomy): Eukaryota > Metazoa > Arthropoda > Chilopoda > Scutigeromorpha > Scutigeridae > Thereuonema > Thereuonema tuberculata. The sequence continues at coordinate 64,202 of JAFIDM010018139.1, forward strand.
TATTCTACTCTTACCAATCGAAGCACAAATATTGGAACCTGAACATCCAACACCACAAAGCAGCCTGTATGGTAGAGCTCATGTAAAATAAGTCCTTTAATTTCGCTTATGTATGTTCTTTGAATATATTTTTTTCTATTTTCTTCTGAAGGAAAAACAAGAAAAGTAAACTCAAGAAATATTTCCCTTAATATGAACATTTAATAAATTTACGAAATTTAATATTATTATTACTCAAAATTAATTAAATCATAAAAACTTTACAAATTGAGAAACAAAATACGTTCTTAAAATGTTAAACAAAGGAGAAAGAATTTATTTGTAATTTTTGCAATAACTATCGTATTCTACTTATTTTTCATATAATATTTTAAATATTTTACTACAAAATCAAAACAGAACTAACTAAAAGAACGTTTATAGATTTCTTCTTGAAATTTCCTTTTATTATTTTCCTTTGGTTGTTTTTCAAAATTTAAATGACAATAAATATTAAAAAAAAAAAAAACTAAAAAAACAAAGCCTACATTGTTTAAACGTTAATAACTTTAATCATATCAACTTAAATTCAGATGAATGGATGAGACACAAGGATTAACTGACCATTTTACCATACACTTCACCGTCAGTTTGCCAGATTATTCCCTATCCCGTAAGAATTTCGAAAAACCCGGTCTTATTCCTTGTCTACATCATAAAGGAAACCTCTGTGCAAAATTTCAGCTTTCTAGGTCCAAGGGTTTGGAGTGGGCGTTGATGAGTCAGTCAGTAAGTGAGTCAGGACTTTTCTTTTTAAATATGTAGATTTTCATGAATTTTGTTTTGTTAATATCATTGATTGGTTCTTTATAGATTATATTTGGACCTGTTATTTTCTCATTTTCAACTTTTATCCGATTCGTTCTTTACATTTTATTCCTGGCGTTTTGATATCATGTTTATTTACGAAAATATGATCTATATTTGTTTTCGTATTTCCATGAATTGTACAATTATTTCTTGTTCCGTAAAGACGATTTTTGGAGCCATTATTGCACATAAGTTTGAGGTATTTCTTTACTGCATTGTTTTTATTTATTTTAAAAAGATTTACGTCGCCAATTAGTTGGAGAGTTGTTTAATATATTTTCATTTTTTATGAATAGATTCTCTAATTCTTCAGTAAATTTATCTTTCTTTGTGTTTGATGGTTTATATATGGCTAAAATCAATATAGTTGGACAGTTGTTTAATATATTTTCATTTTTTATGAATAGATTCTCTATTTTAGTAACATTTTAGTAATTTGTAATTTAACATTTCGCTTACAGAATGACAGACAGCTTTTATAATATACGTTTTTATAATATATGATAATAATAGCCGGGTACCGTCGCTTCGCTCCGGAACCCTTGCATATATAGCATTCAAAAAACAAACTTTATTTATTTAGCAAATTAATGTTGCGAACGTCGGAGAATATATAACTTCCCATCTCGTTGTGGTTTCTCCAAATAACTCAGATGTATTGCGGGTCGGTGTCATACACCGAAAATTCACATTTTTGCATGTATCTTGCGAACGCTGAAGCGTTTGTGAATAAGTGATACATCGCTCGATAGACCTTTGAAATACCAACATTTTCTCAATATAATGTTCTGTTCCATCTTTTATACTTTTCGTTTAAATTGAGAAAAAGTCAAAATTGACCCTTAAAAAGGCGCCATCTTGGAAACCAAAAACATTTTTCAAAAGATTTTTGTAGATTTTGTTTGTCTTAAAAAGATCTATATTTTATCCATTTACATGACCAATCTATCTCTTATAGTTTGGTCACAAAATTGGAAAAACGTAATGTCTTATGTCAGATAGAATAACGCTTTTATAATATAACTGATTATTATAATCTTTAGAAATCTTTGCAATTAGAAATGAAATTCATTTACTTGTTTAATAATTTATAAACGATAGTAGAAGGTCAAATATTAAGTTTCCGAAAAGAAAAGTCTAACTGAGAAAAACAGTCTATGTATGTCTGTGTTTTGAAGCTCTGAAAAAATCTGCTTGAAAATTGACTGTATTTATATTTCAAATTCTCTTTTCTGTAAGAAATAGGCGTTGAAAAAATAAATAAAGTTTTGTTAGAAACTGCTTCTAAAGAGTTATTTTCTTTAAGCTACTTTATTTTGTCTTTCCTTTTTTATTTTCCAAATGCATTTATGTAATTAAATCTTATTGGACCTTCAAGGATTTAAATACAGCATAATTTGAGTTATTAGGTGTTGGACCTTTATATTGCTCTGCAATCCAGATGACGTTATTGAACTAGCCAATAGAAATCGTTTTCGCGGCGGAACCAATCTTCTACCTTAAATAACTTTCATAGTAGCCTAAAAACATTAAAACCACCCCTTCCCAGTCTTAAAATGAGATGCTTTTCCCATAGAAGTTATTAAACGATGAATAGCTGAGTGTATTATAAATTTTAGTTTTTCCCTCTCAGAACCATTGAATCTTAAATGTTGAAGATTTTTTAAAGCATAGTTTAGAAATAGATTAAGATGTCTTTCAATAAATCCAGGGAATAAATCTTTTTCCATACGTTCAATTGTTGTCATCGACAGATTTCAATAAATTCCAATTTTTATTTAAAATCCAATCTGTCGTTGATTTGATTCTAGAACCTTTAATATCTTTCCGTTTTCTCATCTTTGAATGTCTTATCAACAGAAACATCACGAAACATTCATTCGAATCATCTCACAAAACGAAACATTCAGTCAAATCATCTCATATCATATAACATTCAGTCGAATCATCTCACATCACAAAACATTCAGTCGACTGATCCGACATCTCGTAACATTCGTGGCCGGTTGCACCATTGAAATTCAGTAGCTTGAAACCACGTTCAAACTGCTAGATGAACGGAGATCATTCTTAAACCTATTGCGCCAATAATGTTTAGTGATGATCTCTGTTCAAAAGCGTCGTTAAGTTGATCTGCCGAATTCGGCCGTTCAAGGCGCTGAACTCGGTTCAAAACCGCTGTTCGGCGTTCGGCAATTACTGATATTCGCTTGCAAATTGAGACCAAAGCAAGTTTTCTCTCAACTATCAGAAATAACTTTTAAAAATGACAACTTTACGTTTCTTTAATTCGTTGGACAGTGACTGCGAAGAGGAATTTGTTAACAGAGTTGTATCATTTGTATTCAAAAGGCAGACTATTTCGCGATCAGTATATATTAGGGTAATCGTGAAGTTTAGCATCCCAAATTAAATTATAATAAAAAACCTTCAACAGTAAATGACACAGTCACAAAATGTGAAATTTCACCCAAGTCTGCACGGAAACCTAAGTGTCCCACCCCTCACCGACACCGGGCCCTTTTTCTCGGTCACCGAAGATTGCCGCTGTTGGTCCCATCTCTGCCGCCGACGCCTAGATCCGGCAGGAGACCGGCGATATCAGACTGCAGAACGTGGTGGCTCGAAAACAGAGCTTACAAGGGCCCGTTGTCGGTTGGGGTTGGGACACTTGTAGCCATCCACCCACCCAGTGTGATGAAATTTCACATTTTACGACTGTGTATTATTTACTGTTGTAGGTTTTTTATTGTTATTTAATTTGGGACGCTAAACTCCACGATTACCTACATTAGTAATATTCCGCATCGGTTTTTTTACATTCTAAAATGTGTTATGTACGGTTTAATTATATGAATTAAAAGGATTTTTTTTTCGTCTCTGTGTAAATACGGACTAGGCAGAATTCAGTTTTTTAATTCCTGAACTCCATTTTCGTAATGAGATTGTTGACTGCTGAGACAAAGGACAATTGCTGAAAACAATCAATGGGTTGATTTCCCGCAACGAAAGACGAATCTTGTAACCAATCAGGAATCAGCTTTGAACGCATGACATACTACCGCTGCTATGAACCAAGATCACAGAACCTCAGTTCAGTTGTGCCTGCTGTAGCTTGGTGCAACAAGGCTGAACTTCAATTTTAGGTTCAAGCTGAACTCGGTTCATGGAAACCGTAGTTAAACGCTACTTTGGTGCAACCGGGAATCAGTCGAATCATCTCACATCAAGAAACATTCCATTGAATCATCTCACATTACGAAACATTCAGTCGAATAATCTCACATCACGTTTCCTATATTCAATAAATTTAATCAATTAGTTATATTGCATATTAATTTATGGCTATTGAATGTTTTTGATATTTATGTAGAGAGGATGCTATTTTTCGATTATCTGAAGCCCACGTTTATTTTGCAATAGCATTTACACGTGGACTCCTTCTAAACTGAGTTTCCGCCAAACAATTAACATAAAATATATATAGGTGTATAGGTTCTTTGCTTCCGCATCACAATAGGGGGAAGGAAATCTTCGACAGTACATTATCTGCAATTGCTGAATTATATTCCCCTTCCCCTCAAAAAAAAAAAAGAAAATTCTCGTTTCAAACATTTGTATATTACTGCATTTACTACCCTCATCAAGACTCAAATGCCAGCTACGACTAAACCCACTCGACTTCCAATAACTACAAAAAACACAGAATTTCTAAGTAATCACGGGTTTAGACGTTGGAAGTTTTATTTTAATCTCTTTAGTTGATTAAGTCTTGAAAAGGGATGCAACTTAACAGAACTTAATTCACAATAATTTATTGAAATGAATTTTTATTTCAGTGAACTCTGATTCAAGGAAATATAAGAAAAATAAGAATTTGGCTCAGATGAAGTCTACGTCCAAGGGTTTGGTCAGGGCGTTGATGAGTCAGAACTTTTCATTTTGTGAGAAATTCAATTTTTAATCACTGATAAAATTAAATTAAAACTAACATCAAGGCTTTGAAATATTTATATTTTTATTTTCATTGAAACCGAAAGTTAAGAGTATGTTCTTTTGTTGTGTGTAAGCACGTGAGAACACAATGGATGTGTTGAACACAGCATGAACGCGGACGTTCAATTGTTAATGGTTAATAGTAGAAGATCGTAAAAAATGGCGTTACGATGAAAACCGAAATAGCAATGATGCTAAGGTTTTAAAATAGGAATCGGATGAGTTCTTATCCGATTGTGCTACAGATTAGATTTGATTTTAAAACTCATATTGTGTTCAATTAAAGGCAGACGGCCTTCAGCATTAAATAAGTAAGAATTAATAGTAGAGATAAATTAATTCTTAATAAACGGTTAGGCCCAAAAGATGGAATCCCGCAAATGAAGACTGGCAGACCAAAGTGGAACTTAGCCTAAGTATTATCTTCGCCTTTAACAGGGACTGACGTGAAATTGATGTATCGTCGCTGGACTACTGTAAGTAGGATTTCTATTTTACTTCACCCATCGAGAATTTGGAAAAGAGCCAACGTTAGAATTTCGAACACACGAAATGAAGTTTTAGGACAAAGCGGAATAAATATTAATGAACTTTAAAGATTATACATTAGCAACAGATTAATATTTGTTCGTGGATTACAGAAATAATAAAGTTATTAATTTCAAGTAAAACCATGATTGCTAGGATTGATTAAAGTCAAGGGAATTCGACTTAATACAAATGTACGATAGATTCAACTAAAGTTAAAGAACTGTTGATCTGAAATGATTTAAGTATTTATACAGGAACATTTGAGATTATTAGCAAGAGTTTTATTTTAAAGATTATTTCAACGATATCAAAGATTATTCGATTGAAGTATTCAAGTTATGATGATAAACTGTTTAAAGTGTTTGGTAAAGAATATATATTACTAGAATGTTAGTCAAGATAGGATCGGAGAAATCAAGTTACCTTAAACATTCATACTATTCAATACTGTTATAGCACATACGGTGAACATTATTGAAAGCCATTTAATACAAGTTCAGAGACATATGAGATATAAGAGAGTTCAATGTATTAATGAGTTTATACATTAAGATAAACTTTAGTAATTATCACACATGATGAAAATAACCATTTATCAATGATGTTACTTGAACAGTTAAAGTTAAGAAGATTTAAAAGAACTTTTAAGTATTAAAGTAAAGAACTTTGATTGATTGAAATCCATTTGATAGAATCTTAGACTATTTGAAACAACCGTTTCACACTTTGTAATTGTATTAAAGCTTACAAAACAAGTTAAGTATATATCAGTTTTGCTTTTCATTTTCTCCTTACTCTTAAAGACTGAATATACTCTGCTAAACTAGTATGGGCAAGTAAATCAATTAAATGCCGTTTAGAAATTTATTGTGTGGAACCTCAGTGACAATTATTCTTATATAAATCCACACATTTTATGTAGGGAGAGTAATTTTCTTTTCTTTTTTTTTTTTTTAATTATTTTGAAATTAATAATATTCTTGCCAACTGTTATTTAAGGTTCAGAAATTAGTAAAAACAGACAACGAGAGACTGTTTTTTTCTGAGTTAGACTTTTCGAAAACTAATACTGTTATTTTCTAATGTTATTTATAAAAATAAAGAAACTCAAAATTCTCTTTAAAAAAAATAAAGTATAACATTTTTGGCTTAAAATTATTGTATAGTTTAAAATTCGAAATTATCGACTAATTTCATAACAATTAAGAATTTCTAAGCAATCACCGAATTAGAAGTTGAAAGTTTTATTTTAATTTATTTTTTGATTAAGTCTTGAAAAGAGATACAACTTAACAGAACTTAATTCACAATAATTTATTGAAATGAATTTTAATTTCAGTAAACTGATTCTGATTCAAGGAAATTTAAGAAAAATAAGAATTTAGCTCAGATGTCTATTATTTAATAAAGTCGCAGATGTAAAAAAATCAAGCGTGTTAGTATAAAAAACGTGAGAAATCGCTTATATATATAAAATAAAAAAATAAAAAAAAATCACGAATTTCATTGATTTTTTTTTTAAATTTATATAGAAGGATTTCATTTCTTTAATTTTCATTGGTTCTAATTGAAAATGAAGTCAATGTAGTTAAAAACTAATTTTATTTTGTAATAATGGACGAAAATAAAAGTGAAATTTTTAAATTCTGTCTCAGTACAGTATTACCTTTGAAAACTTCCGTTTTTCGATTTAGCCAATTTATTTATTTTACTGTCAGACCGCTTGTAAATTTATTATTTCAAATATTATTTCGCTAATTTTGAAAACATTTCTGCTTTTGTTTTTCAAAAAATAAAGCTCTATATTCATTATTTAAGAGAATTTCTAAGTTGCAAACGATGTGACGACGTCATGCTCAAATAGAAAATATTGCGCTGCCTACTACACAGTGATTTGAACTCCTCCTGGAAAAATATCTTCTCTAAAGCATGCAATAATCAATTAATGGCTTAATTTGAAATCTTTCAGAACAGATGCCTAATTTATTTATTTATTTATTTATTTTTTTTTGAAACAACGAAACTCATTAAAAAATTATTGGACGAATCGTTTTCTGAAATACTGGTATCGCTACATGATGTATTAAGAGTATTGATGGTTTTATTTCAACCATGAACTGATCTTTCAAATTTTGAAGCCATCAGTTAAAATTTAATTTAACAGATTACTTAAATAGGTTTTCTACAAAACAATCACAATATATTCAAAGATTTATTGCTTTTATAACTATAAACCAACATAAGCTTTTTAATTGTACTATTAGAAATTTCACCATCATTTGTGCAATTCGAAAGAAATAAAGTGAAAACGAGGCTTATTAGTTCAAAGCAGAAATCAACATTGAAATTTACGAAAAAGAGGAACGTATTCAAGCAAACCGCTTTTAAAGCTGGTAAAGTATAATTTATGGTAATAATATATTTCAATTCTTAAAAAAAAAAATCAATGAACTATTAGCTTCTGTTCGTAATATCTTAGTTTAATCATAAAATTGGATAAAATCAATTAACTCTTTAATCTTCTAGCTGCATTTCGGGTCTTTATGTTCATTTGTTCTTGATAATTTTTTGAAAGAAAATAAAAATCTCCTTGAAACATGATTAGCATATGTTAGGACAATTCAAATCATATCTCATCATTGACAAAAGCTGACAATCTAATGTAAATTTAATTTCGGACAGATTTCTAAATTTTATTTCCTTTGGTAAGTTTCAGAAATACTCTTGATAATTTTTAAAGAAATTGCAAATCAGTTAGAGAAAGATGATTGAGATTATAATGATTGTTTTTTTAAAAAAAGCTGTTTGTTTGACATTTTTCAGCACAGGAAAGATGAATATAACTTGCATAAAAGATTTTTAGATTATTAGGTGAAAATAGTTAGCAATATTTTCATCTTTCTGAGAAACAAAACCCTGTATTTTTACTAAAATTCAATAAAATTTATATGAGCCTTTTCTTCTAGTTATATATTTGAAAGTTCTTTTTTTCAATAACAGGTGTAATCTTCAGAAACTGTGAATTAGTTTTTTGTTTTAAAATAATTTCTTTCAATGATGTGGATTGATACTTTTAAATTTTAAATTTCTACATCGGTGTTTACAGAATTAAAATTGAAATTGCTATGAAAATAGTGTAAAAATAGAAAAGTGATTGTATGAAAATCAGTAGAGAAAAATTATGATTCCGTTTTAGTAACTTTTGAACATCTGAATGTTCTCGAAATTGGCAAGTTCCTTAATGATACCATATCTAGATAAAAACAGTAAACATTTAAATAAAGTTTAATTAAGTTCAAATAATTGGTTTTTTTTTTATTTTTTGCTAATGAACAATTTCCAAAATTTCGAAAAAAAAGCAGACATCATTTAAAGAAAGGGACAAAAATTTAATCTTTTCTTTTTTTTTTCTTTTTCTTTTACAGTTTACATTTAAGTCCTGTTAGTATTATTTTTCAATCCCATCAATTGGTGTTTTATTTAATTACATAAAAACATATTTATTTTGGTAAATACAAAAAATTCATTTCATTCAGCTTTTTCTTTTTCCGCATTGGGTTTTCGTAATGAAGATTTGAAACAAATTATTTCAATACATTAATCCAGCGATTCTCAACCTGTGGGGCGCGCCCCCAGGGGGGGGGGGGCGTGATAAAACTAAAGAGGGGCGCGAGTATATCGAGAAAAAATCTTATTAAAAAACTAGGTTTGGAGGTTTTTTTTTTTTGTTCAATTTATTTGCGTCCTCCTTTTCAGTTTAGAAAAAAAATATTGTAAGGGTGATGAGAATTGTGATTGAAAATAAATCGCAAATACTAAAAGGTTGAAAAACACTGCATTAATCAGTAGCTATACATTATTACACATTTTTATATTAATAGGTTTCTTTTTTTTTCATTACATTCAACTTATTATAAAGTTTTTAAACGTTAGTTATTTTTCGTGTACTGTTCATATTCAGTATCAAATTTAAAGGTTTAAATGCACTTCTCCGTCTTCAGTTATGTTTCCGTAACATAATTGCTTTAGTGACGTAGTTACGTATTAAGGGTCACAAGAATTGAGTCTCGTAAGATGTAATGGAGATCATCAAATCGACGACCATAGCCATTATATTTGTGTACCATACACTCATTACCAAAAAAGACGACGACCTAGAAGGAGTTGTCCGATTGTAATGAAATTTCGTATGCAAAGACATTGGGACCGCCCATGCAAATGATTAAACTTTGGTGTCCAATGAATGAATAGCGAGAGCTACAGCGCATCGGAACTGCGCACTCAGCAAGTGTATATAAGAAGCGATTCTCAATCTGATGGTCAAAATTTCTGTTGCATTGCGAGTTAGGATACCTTTCAACGACTGAAAAAAAAGCCTGGCCGCAGGATTCAAGCTCATTACGTGCAACTCTCAGAGTTTGAAAGAGGTCGTATCATTGGATTGAAAGAGGCAGATTGGGCAAATCGCAGAATCGCTCGTCAGATGGGTCGAAGAGATGCGGCGATTAGAAGATGGTGGCAGATTTCAGCGTCATGAAGGTAGCGGTCGCCTTAAGCTGGGCGAACACGTAGCAACATGCGACAATATTGCTCATTTTTATTGCTGACAACCGTTTATCACGCGCGAACACACAGTTGTTACTACGTGTCTGCAAAATGGGCAATATTGTTCATTTTTATTGCTAGAAACGGTTGTCAGCAATAAAAATGAGCAATATTGTCCAGCAATATTGCCGCTTGTTGCTACGTGTTCGCCCAGCATTAGGGCCACAGCAGAGCGGGTGGATAGAGTAATTTTCAAGAAGATTTTTTCAAAGCTTCAAACCACAGACATACATAGACTGTTTTTCTCAGTTAGTCTTTTCTTTTCGGAAACTTAATATTTGACCTTCTACTGTCGTTTATAAAATAGAGAAACTTAAAAGTCTCTTTTATAAATAGAAGGTAAAACATTTCTGGCTTTATATTTTTGTAGATATTTAAATATTCAAAACTAATGACAAATTCATAATTAACTTTAAAGAAATTATTAAACAAGTAAATGAATTTCGTTTCTAAATGCAAAGATTTCTAAAGATTATAATATTCAGTTATAAAAAATATAATCTTCCAAAAGGAATAACTGACTCAAATACGTTATGACAATATTTATTCATTATAGCGGTTGCTCTTTTCTCCTGAAGAAAATAATTTTTTTTCTAATATTTAATTGTTATAAAATTAATTCGCTTAAATGACGATTTAGTAATGAGAAAATAATGTTTTCAATTAACTTTTTTATTAAATAATAAACAATTAATAACTGAAAATATCGTGTTTGAATTTATAGAATATCCGTGATTTATTATGAGGTCTCTTAAACTGCGAACTTTGACATTTGCATATATTTTGTTTGTGTTTGGTTGCTGTAAAAATGAATAGTTGTCAATGAAATTAATTGATACAAGTGGTTCCCTACCGAGAAAATCACGAAAAGACGACAACTTTCGATGCAGAATATGATTAGGAACTAAATGATAGATTGGCAAAATGGTCAGTTAATCTGTGTGTCTCATTCATTCATCTGCATTTCATTTGATATGATTAAAGTTATTCACCTTCAAACAATGTAGACATTTTTTTTAGTCTTTTTTTGTTACTTAAATTTTGAAAAATAATAAAAGGAAAATAAATAAAAGGAACTTTCAAGAAGAAATCTAAAACCGTTCTTTTATTTAGTTCTCTTTTGATTTTGTGATAAAATATTTATAATTTTATATGAAAAAAAAGTAGAAATACGATAATTATTGCAAAAATAAATATATTCTCTCTCCTGTGTGTAACTTAACATTTTTAAAAAAAAGTACAGTGGAACCTCGCTATTCGTACACAATCCGTTGCAGGAGGCAGTTCGAATGGCGATTTGTACGAATGGCGAATCATTTTTTCACATAAGATATAATGTAAATTGGATTAATCCGTTCCAGAACCCAGAGATGATTGCTTATTTAATCCTTTGTAATAATATTTTAAGCGGAAAATATATAAAAACTATGAAAACAATAAATATATAGGCCTCTCTTATAGGTCCGGATTTAAAGACCCAGGGCCATACTTATATTGAGCTCCTCCCCGCAGCCCCGGACTGAAACACCCAGGGCCCCTAGACACTTGATATTGGCTGGGCCTCTAGGCCCGGGTCTTCTAGGCCTAGGCGGAAATCCGGGCCTGCTCCCTTATTATGTCTTTCTTTTTCAGTATAGACGATATGGTTGATTTCGCCGTGCCATACTGAGTTGCCAGGTCAGAGACACGAGTTCCACTTTCAAACTTCGCAACGAGTTCTTTGTTCAATTTAATTGTGTTTCTCACTGCTTTCCTTTTAGGCTTGGTTGAATCAGTAATCTTTTTTGGATGCGTGGCTGCACTGTTTTTAATAAAAATAACAAAAAATAACATAAAATAGCACAAAGTTTCATGAAGCTTGCGTGGATGATGCTTAGCGTACGGAAGCTAGCACGAGACTGAACTGAAGCGACCGCGTGGCGCGACCAGTAACAAGTCCCGCTGTCTGAATCGCGAGCAAGCGTACGAATGGCGAGTTCAATTTTACTTGAAAAAGTTGGACGAATAACGAGTTGTACGAATAGCGAGGCGGATGAATGGCGGGGTTCCGCTGTATTTTGTTTCCTAATTTGGAAAGTTTTTATGATTAAATAATTTTGAGTAATGATAATATTAAATTTCATATGTTGATGAAATGGTCATACAAAGGGATATATTTCAAGAAGTGTTTTCTTTTATAGTCGAGTCGCCATGTACTTTTTATCTTAAAAAAAATTCATAATTTAACGAAACCTTGGGATGTTGTTCATTGGTGTCCAGTGGTACTACACCCAATTTTCCGAACAAAACAACCCTGTGGAAACTTGAAGGGGCGGGGGTTAAAACCACAAAAGTTTTTGTAAATGTTTCGAAAACGATTGATTTTAGCGGAAAACTTTAAAATAATAATTTGTCGAGGATTAAATTTCCTTCAATTTTCACTTTTCAAACTTATTTTTTGACCCCACCGGTATCGAGATACAGGGCTTCGAAAAACTGCAAAATTTCTCAAAATCGGAAAAAAACCCAGATAAAACGGCTTGTTATCGCTATGTAGTTTCCATTTTGCAAATGAAGTTGTGGTAACTAATTTCATTTCCTTACATTCAACCCCCCACCCCCACTACCTCCTCCTCTGTAGGAAGTTCATACTATATAGTGTAAACGTAAAGTTTGAAAGAGCAAATAACCCAATTCCTCTTTAAGTTTGGGATTGTTATATATAATCTCTTGTAACGATTCTTATTTTCTAATGTGTACAGTAAATTTTTATAATAAAAACATGAAGCATTAAAACAAAGTAAATTTAATATTTTAGGCGTTTGGCACAGGAGTTTCCTCCTCTTCTCGTTTTTCTTCATCGTCAAGCAGTGCGATCATTACAATTTCTGTGATGTTGGTTGTTGGCTAACAACAATCTGACGAGAATAGAACTAGAAATTTGAACACATTTTATTTTCATGTTCGACTATCTCGGTCTGTCACTAAGACTCTCATCAAATGGCGCCCTCTGTTGGTCAATTATATAATCATAACAGCGCCATTGCAATGTTTTACAATTCCAATATTACATCTCCCTTTTTTTAAAAATTACATCATACATTGGAACGGTACAATGGGAAGGTAATATTTGGGTATCGTCTGATGTTTGTTGGGCGCCAACCGTTGATTCGGTAGAGTTCCTTCCTACCCCCTCCAAACTCGTTACACCCCGAGGTAACTAGCTCAGTAAATCTCGCGGGCGCAGGGGTCCACACTTCCCGTCCACGTGTAAAGATGCGAAAACACTTTTACGGCACAAATAAACTTAATTTTATTCAACACTAGAAAATAACATATTCCTTGGTTTGAAAGCAATAACTTAAGGGCGAAGCTTACGGCTTATTACTTCGACTGAGCTGAAATTAACTGAATAACTGAACCTCTAATTAAATTAACTTCACTGTTCTTTATGAGTTGCGCTGCACTAACGGTTGCGTAGCACTAATTATTAACGGTTGCATCACTGATAGGTTGCGTAACACTAATGACTTCATAAACGGAAGGGTTTACTCACTGGCACAAAATCCCGCATGGGTTTACACATGCGTTTAAACACACACACATATAATTTACAAGACTTTTCTTTTGTAAATTACCTTAAGCTTAATTTGTAAGAAATTCCATTCACAAATAAACTGTGGGGTTTAAGGCTATCCAGGTTGCCTGTCTATAATAACTGTATTTTAACACACCCTACACCGATAATATGGGCCGGGTCTAACATTGTCACGGTCACCAGGTATCCTTTGACCGCAAGAGCGAAGTAACGAAACGCCAAGAGAGAGAGAGAGAGAGAGAGATTCTCTGAAAACACGGCAATTTATAACTTCAAGCTAACCGCCGATACTACGTCACAGATTCGCTAACCTATCAGATAGGATAATTACCTATCTAACCTAATAAGGAAGATTACGTCATCTGAGGTGATAGGGTCAGTTTCTCCAATGACATGCAAAATCACCAAACACTTCCAAATATGGAATGATGACTCATGGAAAATTTCCAAGTAGTAATTCTTCCAACTAACTGATTTAACTTAATTCACAGCAAAAGAAAATTAATTCTTATTTTAAAAATTAAATCCTTAATTAAATCTAGTCTAAGCTAAATAAAGCTTAAATCCTTAAATATCTTAAAATTAATATAAACTCCTAAATCTATCACATTAAATTTCAACATTTTAAAATTTAAAAGATTTCTTCCTAAAATTCCTAAGATTGTGACTTAAACTAAATTAAAGCCTAAAATAAAATAAAATTACTAATAATTAAAAACTAACGCTAACGAAGTCTTTCCGCAATTAGCTTTACAAAACAATGATTCGAAAATTATTTTTTTTTTTTTAATTTTTTAGTTGACATTTCTTTGACATTTACAAAGGCAAAAATAATATAACTAAAATTCTAATATTTCGAGTATTATAATAATTGACATATGTCAGTGTTGTCACAATATATATATATTTAAATTACATTTCTGTACAATACATTATATCTATTAATTGCATCTCTTATTTAAATGTTGAACAGTACACAGTTCTTCACTCCTTTCTTTTCTTTTTGTTTTTTTTTAGGATTGTCCTGTTTGTTTTTTTTTCTGAAAAGACAAATAAAAATTGAAAACATATTTACAAAACACTGTTTTAAATTAGATTACTGCTTATGTTATCAAATCGGGCCTTTCACCCTGGTGAGAAACAAGATTTTTTTTGGCTTTGTGACATAATTCAGGCGTTTTAGCTTTATAGTGCTTTAGACTTTTCACCTTTGTGAAATTTATTGTGTTCACCTTTGTGAAATTTATTGT